>JACCGJ010016057.1:0-10752 GCA_013407085.1 Atriophallophorus winterbourni | reverse complement strand
AAGCTATGAATGCGTATCTTGCTTTGCTGATTCTGGCGACTATGTCTTCGTTCGTGCCAAATTGAATATAATTACGTTGAAGCGCTGATGTACTTCATCGTATTCTTGAAATATTATACCGTAGGTCTTTTCTGTTATCGATAAAAAGAGGAAACAAGAAGAATAAATAGTTGTAGGTTTAAGATTAATAGGGCAAGCAATATACATGAATTTGAAGAAATTCTATAGTGATTTTATTATCTCATGTCAAGATATGATGTTCGCCTCGTATTGTATATTACTTTATATAGTTTATTCAGGAGATTATTAGTATTCTAAAAATTGAGCGTAATCAATTATACTTGAAGTTTGAGAGATCTAACTGCAGGAACAAATTTAAACAATGCGTGCAGAATTGTGGGAAATTTACGCCGCGTTATTAAGAGACAATGAGCATACGGAAAGCACATACACGATAATGATGATGAATTTGGCAATATTCGGAAGTAGTATTTTATTTTTTGCGATGCAGAATTCAGGCACATTTTAGGATATATATACATAATAGGCCAGAGGAAAACCCCGTGATGAATATAATTATGCAGCATAACCATATTTATATGAGTATCAATAAGAAGAATGACATAACACATGACTTAGCAAACATTCATCAAGTTTTGAACTTAAGATTTATTCGGGAAATGCAAAGATGTCAAATGAATATTAAATGAGAATTTTTCATACCGAATTTCCCATGGAGAACGTGTGATAGGATTTGAGAGTAGTTTGACCATGACTGCTCACTTTGGAATCATGGTTTCAAGTGTTGTCTTTAGGCGTTGATTCGCTGAAAATAACTGAGGCTAAAAGCTCACAATGGTCGTTAAACGACCGAGCTAGAAGAGACTCATGCGAGAGCCTGTTTTATGGATATATATCGATATATAGCATCATGAATTTAAATCAATAATTCATCGTAGCCACCTCAATCTTCATGAATAATGTTATCAATATAGGTCAATATGAAAGTTAGTTTCATTATTTTCTCATTCATTTGATGAAGAGCATGCAATGTAGGCGGTTTGGTAACTTTTCTAGTCGTACCACGATTTGATAAGTCGATTATCCAAGCAGAAAATTTGCATCATCCATGGAACACCCGATTTGACTTCAAACGATGAAGAATGTGAAATTGAACCGTGGTTTCAAATCAAATACACGACATGGGGTGAGTTGGTATTTCAACGCGATGAGGATCTCGTTTGCCAACGATTTAATTCCTTCTCTACAGATATTCCCTCTGAAATTACCGAGTACCGCCTCAAGTCCAAGTCCGATTTGCACTTTTCCTTGCCTGCAAGAAATAGAGAAATCGGTAAGAAATGTTATTTTCTCTAATAATAGCATTCAAACATATTATCGCTGCTTGCATATTTTTACAATCTGCCACAAAATAAAAATGTTATGCTTTAAAGCCAACTTTAAAGAGGGGCTGCACAGCGAACCTCATTGTCAGCCAAAACACTATAACGGGCATTTTGGAAACCTGTAGCTCATTACTCGAAATCACTTTGTTATCCTGTATTTCTACAACGTGATTCTTCGTGCGAACATAATGTAAGACTCCTTCCAAAAACTGTTTTGCTCAAATCTTTCGGGGCTCCGTCGACACAAACCTTATTCAAATAGTAATAACAAAAAGCTGGATTTTGAATAGCGAGTGTTGCGAGCAGCTCGATGTATAAAGATATAAATCAACAGTAAGCAATATCATCTAAAAATTCAAAGTTATCAAGATTTGTTTATTATGGGTTCGTCCTATGAGTAATGAAGCTTTTGTCTCTGTTGGTAAATCCCTCCGTCAAATGAAATGTCACGCGAAAAAATGTTGCTAATAAACAGAATGTTTCCGTCGAACTACGTGCAAGACATGAACGGTCGGGGGTATTAAGCTTGTTGTAGAAAACTTTGGAATTGAATTGTAAGGCATCAAGTGGATTGATATCAGAAACGCCTTTCACGTACAGCGTTTATCCTCTGTATTATGTTGTCAAATCACACGGTAGAAAATTGATCCAAAGTACATCACACGTCAATATAAAAAGCTCAGATACCATGCAATATCAATCACATACACACCCCACTACGGTTTCGTGCTGTGTGCACTAATCAGGTTGGACAGGAGGATCAGATCCGCAGGACACTGAAACAGTGGAAGAATGGTAGCCAAGTTGCGGCTGAGCAACGTGGGTTGGTTGGGTACGACCAACATGTTCAATCAAATGAGGGGGGCCCCCACTCATGTCGACGGGGTTTAAAACCCATGACCATGGATATAAAAGCTCATTTGCATGCATCCCCATCACACACACTTCGCTACCGGTTTCGTGCTTTTTGCACTCATCAGGTAGGGACAGTAGGATCAGGATCCGCATGCTCTTGAAACAGTGGAAGAATGGTCGTCAAGTTGCGCTTGTATGCTACTGTCGGGTTTGGTTGGTGCGACCAACCTGTTCAATCACATGAGCCCCCACTCATGTCGACTGGGTTCAAAAACCCATGACCATGGATATAAAAGCTCATTTGCATGCATCCCCATCACACACACACACCACTAACGGTTTCGTGCTTTTTGCACTTATTAGGTATGAACAACAGTATTAGGATCCGCATGCGCTTGAAACAGTGGAACAGTTCTCACCTGGATTCATACCCCAATAACCATTTCGTCAAACGTCAACCATGTTGAAACCCATTTTGAAACCAAACAGTGCAATTGCACTTTAGCCAATGAATGTTTAATAACGAATATAAGGATTATACATAAAGTGGTTTATCATATGAAATGCATTAGCCTACAGCAAAATTCCCATTCGGGCTCAAGCTAGTTATCAGTACAATCGAGTGATCGCATACCAACTGATTGTCTTAGGAGGAGTACGATGTAAGGAAAATTAAATTTGTTTCGCAGAATAATATATCACCAAATAGATGATGGCTTTTTCTACCTAATGATGTTTCCAAGCATATTATTATTTGAGTACACCCTTGAAACTCTTCTCCAAAATAAATGTTAATTAGTGTTCAATTGTTGTGGTCCGAATTTTTGGCGCTCTTTGATCGGGATGCTCAGCTTTTGATATCCAAGAGCTCAGAAAACGGCCGATCGTAATATGCCCTTGAAAGCCTCTAAATATATTGATCTTGAACGTATTTATTGAAATTGTTTTTTATGTCATAGCTAGCGTAAGCGACTACTGTACAATTACGTTTATACATTTAAAACTTTAGGAATTAATTAGTTTTGAAAAATATAATAACATTCAAAATATATACAGACACGCCAAGTTTTTTCTTCCTTGACACATTTTTATAATTTATTCTAATCCATATCAGTTGAGAAGTTTCAAAACCTACCATGTGCCAATGAAACAAGGGTGAGTTTTCTTTAATGCAACTTCCTTAGTAAAGTAAAGCAAAGAAGTTTCACTGTGTACATTATATTGAAAATACAATTTTTACTGCAGTTCGCTACAGCGTTCACGCGTACAAATTCTAAATTGATCAACATAGAATATTCAATGCAATCAGTAACGATATGCTTTATTTTTGCGAGAGTTTCACGAAAAACGCAAAATGTCACAGATATAATACTGCTAATGAGATTTTATCATAAAAATTAATTAAAACATCCCTGAACGTAATCTGAATTCACTTACTACAACACTTTCTTTAAGAATTTAAGTATGATGAGATTAGTTGTCTATTAAGCGATTTTTCGATCTCTCCTATCGAAATACCAAACGCATCATTTGCTTTTCCCATTTTAATGTAGATAAGTATGATGCCCAATATTCAAGGTAATTCAAGGTTTTAATTGACATAAAAGCAGCAAGCATAATAACAACCATGGGACTGTAAAAATTGAAATTTTATCGTCTAAAACAAGATAAGCGATAAGTCTACGCAATAAGTAGTCGGGAAATGAATATTTAAATATTAACTCGTCTAATTTCGTTTTAAAGTTATGCAAACTAGTGGAGTGAGTAACCGTGGTAAGTAAAGTGTTCTAAGTAAAACACACGCGGATCGATTAAAAATACGTTCTACAGTTTATGCGAGGATTAAGTACCACCAGCGTATATTCATAGTTCGATAATTCCTTGTTTTCTTGTGTATACAGCATTTTATAAAATTCTCTGTCAAAGTCTTCGAGTGACATCATCAGAGGAATATCACGGTGTTTGGGGATTGATGGAACGCCTATACCTCATTTGATCGTTAAGTATTAGACAGCAATCTCTAAATGTGCGAGATTCGTTTGACTAATTTTCAAAGCATTTAGAAAAAATATTACAAATAACAAAGGATACGTTAATCAGCTTCATTCGTTAATATGTGATTAAATTTTAGCTGGAAATGAAACGTTGTGTTTCTAAGTATGGACCGCGCTGTTCTTTGGGGAATTTCAAAAATCTCGAAAATTTGAAACGTTCCGAATAAAACTTTGTTTTTCCAATTCTTTTAATACAATCCACCTTTTGTTTTAAGTGAATTGTTCTTGCTCACATCCCCGAAATGTGAGCAACACATCACTTTGTGTATCCATAAGCGCCTTGAATGTTTGACCACGTATCTCTATGCGATTCTATGTTTGAACGTCGTTGTTCGTTGTACGAACCTTATGCAACAGTGGCTTTCAAATATTGTTCTGTATTAATCGGGGTCGCGCTATATCATGACGAAACGTGGTTTCGTTGTTTGATCGCAGACAACTGTTCATAAACAGGTGACGATTTCCAACGCCCTTTTCCGACTGCCTGCCATGATAGGCTTACATCGTTCAATGTTAGCAGCTTGCAACAACTAGAACAACAGTCTGGACTAACTCGCAAGCTAGAGTCACTGGGTATCGACCCAAATTGTCTATTAGAACCCGCCTTCGTGATAAGGATTCAGTATTTCAACTAAGTTCTCATATAACTCTTGGGAATAGGTTCTACTAAAGTGTTTCCAGTGACCGCATTACTTCATCTGCGGCATAGCTGTTTTCGGAATCATTTTTAACCAAAAACCGAAAATCTTTCATCTAGGTTGGATAACCGTTTATACCAGACTGTGCGCAGCGAGATTTCAAGGTTACATCAGGGTGAACATATGCAGCGACGAGATACGTAAGCTATTTGTGATTTTGATGTACGCACTCACGGAATGTGAGGCAGAGGAGGTGAATGAAGAATTTTAGGAATAACTTCGTTCTCTCTTAAAGAAACCACCCAGCGGCTATATAGTAATGTTTGTCAGCGAATTTAACGCCCGAGTGAGATGTATAGCGCAGTAATAGCACTTGCTGGTAGGGAAATATGGGATGTCAGAAGACTGAACAGACAATAGTGAGAGATTTTTGTCCAACACCTCATGCTCACCTCCATATATTTCCGAAATTTTACGCGACATGTAGATTCCTGGCACTCCCCATCACAACATACTCGGGTACAGCTTGACAATATCGCGATAAGCTACAGGTGGCGAGGTAGTGTCGAAAACTGCCAATCTTACTGGAGTACCAGCTCTATCGCTGCCTGAATTAAAAGTCAGAATTTGGGATACTCTATATCTTTCCTTTTCAAAATGTAGCCTGATCGAGCTGTATCCTCACCGGCCTAGTATTATATATATAGTAAATATATATAGTATATAGTTATGAGTATAATACGGTTAAATAGTTCAGCCCATGATTTTGTTTGTGAGGTGTGCCGTGGAAATACACACGATTGCGTTTATTGTTTCAAGCCAATGTGTTTAGCCGATCTACATGCGTGTAGGTATATGCGATTGAAGATTTTGACCTCCGAGCTTTATGCAACAGTCGATCAAATGTTCTAACTTCGTTTCATATTTCCTCAATGTTTTACGACATATGGATTCTGATCGTACTGTCCTTCTCGGAGGAGTACGCGTACCGCGAACCAGGACTTGGGTATATATGAATTTACCGATTATTTCGTAAGCAGTTTGTTGGAAAAAATATCATCTATCGATCGGTTAATGCATGTTAAAATAACGTAACCAACAAGACGACGGATGATAAACAACATTGCGATGCTCGAGCTAGTTTAATTGATCAAATATTCAAGAATATATGATTAAAGACAATGAGTGCAATATCACGGAGACCCGTCAAAACGGCTATCTGCCAACATGCCTTGTAATTTCGTTCACAAATTTTCAGGTTGATAATAATGTATTTGTTAACCCGGGGATCAAACATTAAAAAATATACACTGCAAGATTCGTTTAGAAATAGTCAACATGTAAAACACTTGGTGTCTAGTTTTGAAGTAACAATCATTTGTGGTCAAGTAAATGGTTGTTTTTAAATGATTTACAAAACTTTTCATTTCAAAGCAGTCGGGTGTGCTATTATGTTCATATCTATTATTCAATAACAGAAGTATTTTATCAGTTGCTTTGAACACCGAAATTCAAATTTGAGAAGGCTAATCAAGATTTTTAAAATAGATATTCAGATACCGCTTAGGACTTTTTATTATAGCAAACTTTATTCGGAACCTACTTGACGCACAATCACGGCATAATGTTCAATCGGCTATGTTCAGAGTAAACTTATTGTCTTTAATTAATCATGCACCTGTGAAAGTTTTGATAATTTATGATTCGAAATAGAGCTTCTTGTGATTAAACAATTCTTATGAAGTCGAAATGATGTATGATTGTCCAGTTACGAATACATAGCAAGAAACATGGAACCGGTCGTAAGCTTCCGATGTGGTTGTCGATTTTCATGTAATACTCACTTTTCAAATCTGATTCTAAATGCGCAATTGTTGTTTTACCATGTTCACTAGAGATAATGTTTTGTTCACAGCTGCCATTCGATTTGAATGAACTGAACGAGAGAGAATTGGCCGGAGAATTCGGGTTTTTGTGGTTCCAACCTACGAAACAATTTGGGATTCCCTGTGGTGAGTCACAAATGATAAAACGTTTATTCACATGAGTAATCAGTATCATTGCGGTAAGAGTCGAATATTTAAAAAAAGAAAACCGTGCTTCTTTCAATGCTCCCTTGTACGTTAGGTAAGTATATTACAGACCAAACTGTTCGTTGACTTCCTGAAGAATTTCACGAACAATGGAAGCAATTATTGCAACAGCTTAGAACTCCTTTACCCATGCTAGTTATGGATTTTCGAGGTACAGATAGACAATTCGATAGATGAATAACAGAAATAAAAATGTTCGATGATCCACGAATATGAATTTTAGTAGGTCATCATTTTCTACGGCGTTTCGACGCAGCGTTCTGTAGAATAAAAATAATACAAGCACCGGATTTCCTATTTTTTTACTAAATAGGGATTAAAGGTTAGGAAATGAATGTTTCGTAGCAATTCATATAGAACTGCTTGTTACTTGTTTTGACTCCAAATGTTATTGCATTAAATATTTTCAAATAATAACATAAATATTTCAATATATCGTTCTGGCTTCGCCTATTGATTTCAGTGTCCTTTTTTCTGAGGATTCTCTCGCCCGTCGCCGCGGATACTCTCAGCAAGTAAATTCAATTTTACCAAGTTTACCCACAAACCATTACGTCTCCATTAGTTATTTCCGTATTAATTTTAGAAATTTTACTGGTATTCAAAAATCACTATGTGCAGAAAATTTTTAGATGTGAATAGTGCTATTAAACAATTGAAAGGGACAATAAAATTATCGGCAAAAGTCCAGGGGGATTGAGATTGTTTTTGCTCGGACAATTGGCTTTGTATATGTCTCGGCGCGCGTTATTATAACAAGTGTTTCAAAGGACTAATTAGATTATTATTTTGTATGCAAGCATCACACAACTCATGTTGTGAATATATTGTTTTGAGCTAAGGAGTTCAAGCTTTATGTGGGTGTTTCAAGGTATGGGAAATATGGAGGTTTTCATCATTTTCAAAAATCTTGCAGATGAAAAGGATCTGATAATTTGACGCCGCAACCCTAGAAGCGCGAACGAATTTATTATAGACCTCAAAGCACTTATTTTAGCCGCCAATTATGCAGTCCCAATTTTACTTACCAGAAGTGTTACAGCTCAAATTTGTCTGCCGAAGGTAGTAAAGGCTGCAAAAGTTCTTGCAACATTGTTGCATCTAGCATTTTTGGAAGTTGGGCCATAGTTTACTTTGAGTTGTAAACAGTCCACTGATGATTCTATTCACATCCAAATCTTGATAACTACTGTAAAATATGCCATCTTAAACAATAGTATTCATGATAGGTCCTTAATTTAAACTATTTCGTGCACAGGTCTGATCTTGGAGCTTTGCAATGCACAGCTAGTTGTCTCGATGACTGAAGAAGTTAGTGCGATTATTCGCAAATTCGCTTTGCGCTCAAATTTTAAGCCACATGTAGGTCGGTCCACCAGTACGTATCTGTTGGATTTTTTTCAATTAGTTGACAGGGATCACAAAGATATAATGCTTCAGATATATCAGAATAGACCTATGGATGCGAGTCGTTCGTAAATCATCTGTGCCAAGTCGCTTGTCACTGTCAGAAACGGAAAAGTTTTTATCTGCCGAGATTCGGCTCTAGATTTATCACGCTTAGCACAAGTAATTCACAAATCGAAAATCAATAGTGAGCGTAACGTGTAAATTTGTTAATAAAGGGTATAACATAACGCCGGAATCGAAGAAGATATGCATCCAATTTAAATTCAATCAATTTTTTAATGTCGTATTCGCATCTTCACCATTTGTTAAATTATTGCAAAATTAAATGTATTCGAGAAATATGAGAAAAATCTGACGTATAACATGAATTGATTCAATTTATGACATTTGCACTATTCAATATATGTCAAAATTATTACAACTAGGATAACATCTTGAGATTTCCTATCGTTACAGCTCATGTCTGTTGACGTTGTATGTCGAACATGTTCGAAGCGCAATCAAACGAATCACACAGAATAAAAAATTTCATCGAATGGAGTAAGTCATCTGTTACTCAAACGCAAATGACTTCACAGCATAGGGAAATGGCTGGGTTGAGAATCGCTGTATGATTAAAGTATGATTACACTGTTGGGAGCACGTGTGAAGTGCTTTGAGAACTGTTTGTAGAATAATGCAATCTTCTAAGATGAGTACGCCAGTCCAGACTTTGATTTCATCAGCAAATAAAATGATTTTGCTGCGTAATATCTCATGTATATCGTTCGCGTACGCCAGGAAGATTATTGGACCCAAGTCTGAACCTTGAGTCACGCCACTATTAACTTCTCATGGGTTGGATAGTTCCCAATCATCTTTAACCCTGATAACTCTACCATTCAAGTAATCCTTTATCCAGACCAATAATCTGCTGTCCACACTAAGCTGCTCCAATGTTTTAGCAGTATGCTGTGGCTAACACGGTAAAAGCTTTAGACAAATCCAAGTAACAATCATGGATAGGGTATCCATTATCCATGACTCGAGTCCAGTTATTAAGAGATATGAGCATATTGGTTGGACAGGAGAGTCTTCTCCTAAATACGTGCTATGGAATGGTAAGTAACTTATTTTGTTCCACACGATTGATAAGTTCGTCAGTTACAAATCGTTCCAGAAGTTTTAAGTCTAATGACAACAACCTGACTGGTCGGTAGATATACACATCGGATTGGTTTTTGTCACCTTTGTATATCGGGGTGATTAATCCAATTTTCCAGACAGGAAACTTTCTACAACTCAATGACAGGTTCAGAAGATCAGAGTGTAGTGAGAATAGTGCATGGGGGCATTGTTTTAGGAGGAAAGGTTTTATTTCATCACCATCTAGTGATTTTTTTGTAATTAACCTGAGTAGCCTTACCAAGATACTCTCGACATTCACAGCGAATTCGTGTATTGTGTTGATTTTTGATATGAATGCAAGCATAAAATAACATAAGCATTTGTTTGGGTAGAACTTTCTAGAGTAAAATTGAGCGAGTTCATTGGCTGCTTCGAGAGCAGTAAATGTAATTCCAATCGTAATAAGTAAAGGGGAAACACCTGGCCTTTCTGTTCACGATCTGGAAGAGGAGCTTCGGGTTTCGTTCAATTTTCTCCATCAGATTGATTTGATACCCTATTTTATCCTCCTGAACAAGTTTAGTAACTTTGTTTCTCAACAAACGGTAAAATTCCCAGGATTCAGGTGTTGACTGCAGTATGTGGCTTCTCCACGCACATTTTCTCACCCTCATCCATTTCTTTGTTAGATTCCAGATAACGAATTTGAATCCCTTTCTCAGTTTTTTGGAAACATATTTTGAGTGGAGTTCTATATTTTGGTAGATTTTCCGAAGAATTTATTACCAGCATTGTTGGACATCGGTGTCAATCTGTGCCCAGTTGGTGACTTCTTGAAATGCCATTGACAATGCAACTGTATCGATTTTCCGTATCAATGTCTGAGCATCACTAGCTCTTTTCGCTTCATATATATATATATTATATAGTCGATAACAATAACAAAAACTATCATTAATCGCTCTTTCTAAGTGGATCTCGCAATAGCGATATCAATCGTGATTATTTTCCTAGCTCGTCAGAACAGCTCTGAGTATGGACGGTGTTTTGTGCCTCTGAGCGAGTATTCTGGCTTGAAATGTGGTTAATAAAGTAATTTTGTTGTAGCATTTCTAGAACATATAATCAAGAATTCACAGGTGGACTTAGGGAGTTAAGTCACCCATGACGCCCCCCCCCCCCCCCCCCC
>JACCGJ010016054.1:0-11829 GCA_013407085.1 Atriophallophorus winterbourni | reverse complement strand
CATACACAAAAGCTGACCCAGTCGGCCTAGTCTGGGCAGGTTAATCTGCTTCTTTATATCAATATTACTGCTGAAAACATTAATACAGATAGCATCGTTGAGGACAGGAGACTCCAAAACGTTACGAAGACAACAGTTATCAAATTGTTGATGTCGGATATGGTCTTTGTGCGTGATCAAGGTTTAAAAAACATGAAAAGATCCAACTGAAAGCAACGCCCTTTAAAGTGTAAAAAGGTGGACGCTTAGAGGGAGATTTCAAGAGTAAAATGAGATTAAAGGTATAAAAAGTAGTTCATTAACAAACAGTGACATTCACTTTTGACGGCAAGGATGACCTAGGATGCCGGAGTCTACGGTTGAATAAGAAATACGTACGGAAAACCGAGTCACGGATAAACAATTTACTTTCAAGCGATTGGCTTTAAAGTAATAAAGTGCTCTTCGATGAATCTTATACAGATTTAAGAAATGGGAAATCACAGTGAAACTACAGCACGTTTCCACAAGTAGCGTAATATTGGTGATAAATCCATTTAGCATGGCGTGGAGTGGAGTGCGCAATACAAAATTACTGCATGATTGTACATAGCTCCACAATTTCTGAGGAAGATCGTTATCCATGCCCGTTCCTAAATTCAAGTCATAGGAAATATTGCATTGCAACAAGTTCTTCAACAGCATACGCATGATCGATCCGTTAAATGCCTTCAGAAAGGACGCCAGAAAAACTCGTGTCGCCAAAATCTGACGCGGAATTAGCTCGCAAGCACAACAGACAACTAAAAAAGTGTTAATGACCTATAGCTTACCAAGGGCTACATGCAAAAATAACAGTTACCAGGAGTTCACTTAATAGATATGGCATTGAAGCGTTGTGCCTGAGTTTCTGGGTCGGAATTAGTTGAGACGCTAATAATGTCTTATGAAGGCAAAACGTTTGAATTTTGCAGTCTTTGACGCTGAGTATAAGCGAAAAATAATGGTATACAGACTCATGTGTGGTAAATACATACTGAAGATTCAAGACAAAATGATAGCTTAAACTAGAATGCTTTTCAGCTGTTAAAACGAATTATGTATATAATACAATATGTGTGTACAATGCCATCAACCTGTTTCTGGTTTGATCGCGAAGCGATATTTTGAAGTTCAGACTAACGAGCCGCGATAGCATCCTTGCTGTCAATTTTAGTGAGCAAAAATACGGTGCGATGAGTCACTGAAAAGGTGTAACACAGAAAACAGTGTTTGGGGTCAAGTTTCTCGGTTAATTGATGTCAGACACTCGTGGATTGTGCATCAAAGCACGAACTTTACAGGTGTGATTGAAATTTGACCGTTTGACCGAAAGGTCACACGTTCAAACCATCACTCCTGCTTGTACAAGTGATTAAATCCACCGTGCACAACGAGTAACGCGAAACAACGTGCAACAGGTTTCGTACGAAAATCTTTAGTGCAACCAAGCATGGCTGTTCGATATCACTTTCCGGGAAAATGTCGTCGTCGGGTTGATAAATGTTAAAGAAGTGCAGTTAGGCATATAAGTCTGACTGAAAAGTAAATTAAGCCGAAGCTACGTGGAAATTCATGACTATTACAGTATTACTATCCTGACTATGCTTTTGGTTTGTGCTAACTGGCTATCCACACAGGGGGGCAAAGACATTCAAGCAAACATAAAATTCACAAAGCAATACATATACCAAGACGTCGAACCAAAATTGTTCGTGTCTGAACGCTACTGCTGGACGGATGTGCAATCATGCAGTACTTTGTGCTGTGCGGCTAACACCGTGCTAAATTGATTGGCCAGAGGTAGTGAGCTGCATGTTGATACAAGCTGGAGTCTCACTACCCTTTCTATTTCTATTCTATTTTCTTCCTCATATCTGTCTAGGCCTGGGCAACCTGACAGTATCTTAGCCCACGTGCAGTCTCGGACTGTACGGCACTTTGCCTGGATCAGGCTTGTGCTTTCATACATACATACATACTGCTGGACGGTGGTACTGTCGGGTTGCCTGAACACGATGGGTAACAGTAAAAATTAAAAAATCAAAGCAGTTTGAGTCATCGTTTGAAACTGGCTACTTTCGATGAACACCAGTAGATTTAAAAGTTCCAAATTGCGCACCACCTGATTACTGGATGGTAAGTTAAGAGTAATGTTTTGGTGTGTATGAATGAAATCATTCCATTCTTTGGTATAGGATCAAATGCTTTGCTGAAATCAATGAATATATATATATATAGTTGGTATAGCCGGATATGTACTCAAGTTCATCAAAGATTTCGTCAGCGGAAGAGTTAACCACGTGGAGACAAGTGATATAGGATCGCAAGCAACCCTGGCGTACCACAGGGTTTAGTTCTCGGACCATTTCTGTTCAATGTTTAAGCTTCGTGTTACAAATATAGATGTCTGCAAGCGGGTGTTAGGATCAGGTGGCCACGGACTGAGAGAAATGCTGATGCTTGCTCGCTTGCGATGGTTGGGAATGTATTAAGAATGCCTACTCACCGTTTACCGTACCGCGCCTTATTCGCAGAGCCTGACAGAAGCTGGGAGAAAAGATCGGGTGGCAAGTCCATGACGTGGCGCGTTGGGATGAAGAAACTCACCGTAGCGCTAGGCTCAGTTGGGCGTATTCGTTTGCCTGGGTGGGGTCCAAAAGCTCCACCTAATAGTTGGCTTGAAACCTTACGCGATATGGCTACAAACCGAAGTCAGTGGCGCCAGTGTATTTTATAATGTGTGTTATAATTTTTTATTCGGTATTATTTTACATAAAAAAAACAAAAAAACAAAAACAAAACAAAAAAACCCAAAAAATCGCATGCAGTGAAACTACAAAAACAAGCTGCTTTTTGTGCATTTGATTTTGCGTATTCCGCTTGCCTGCTTTCCCTTTTCTACGCGCTTGCTTATCTGCTTTTCCTGCTTCATATTGCTTGGCACTTTGTCTGGCTCCAGACTTGTGCTTCATGATGATGATGATGAAGCTTCATCACAGTAATAGACATGGGTGACTTCTGCTGACAAGGCAAACCCTGAGAGTAGAGGAACACCACATTATCACTCCGGGGATCAAGTCCATCCGTCTCAACAAATGCTGATCCAACGCTTTTTTGAATAGCTGTTCAGATGGTAGAGACAGGAGTTTTTCGGTAGAGAGTTCCAATTTTTCACCACCCGCGTGGATAGCGTGCTCGCATTACTCAGCTTCAACCTTCTAGGCTTCTGCAAATTAAAGTCGTTTTTGAGTCCTCGACTCGCCTACTAATCGCAAGTACTGGAGCAACTCGTCTCCATATTTACTGAGAAGAATACGGCGTGTCAGGAGCAGGTCGAATCTTTTCCTTCGAAGTTTTAGGAATTAGAGTTTCAGTAAGCTCCTCCTATCCTCGTACGCGAGTTGGCCTATTCCACAAACCATCTTAGCGACCCCCCTTTGTACCCTCTCCAAGGAGTCGCATTCGCCTTTAGACTAAGGAAATGCAACAGGTAGCCCATATTCTAACAGAGGACGAATGTACGCAGAGAAAAGTGTCTGGAACATTTGCGGGGTAATGGACGCAAATGAATGCCGAATCTTCAAATTAACCGCAAATAGAACTCGCGGTCATAGCCTCAAGTTAAAAAAGAGAAATATGATGCGGCTCCCGGCGCAATTCGCAGTGTCTACTCGGGTGATCAACGCATGGAATGCATTTTGTTCAGTTCAGTTAGCACAGGACGATATGTGGCAGAGTCGCCAATCGAGCGTCCAGAATACTTCCAGTGGTAAGCCAAAAGAGCGTCAACCACTTCGAATAGTAGGTTCAATATTCTTCTGGTATGACTTTGGCTGGAATGCAACAGAAAAACTCCCTCACCCAATAAGTGCATTGCCGCAAGATGCAGTGTCGTTGGAATCATAAGTGACGTTTAGGTCGTATTTGGACTCCTATCAATTTGGTGGACGATGGTAAGCCTTCCTGATTGTAACCAACGGGATTTTTGGTTTCGGTGGATCTATCGTGCCGGAGAAGTTAGTGATGAAGCTCACACTGGAGTTGGTCACACTACATCTATCAAGAAGAATCAACGACCAGGGCATTCCTTGTGATGGCATCATCAAACTCACAAATTTGATACACACATTCTGGAAAAACAGAAACTTTTTAACTCAAATAACAATTAACGTTGAACAAGCTGCCGTACACGGTAATAGCGAATGAAAACACGTACGACATACGTCAAGGCCGAAAAAATATAAAGAAGCCGCTGATTACTTTCAATGATTAAAACGAAACGAAATCAAAATTCATTGATATAATTGTGTTTCCCGATTACAGTCAATTGTTTACCGACGAAACTTTTACACGAAATTTTAACTCCAACAAACTTATACTAGAGAAGAGATAACTGCACGTTCCACGTCTAATTTCATTTCTGTTCAGTTTACAAAGGATAGTAAATGGCTGAGGAGCCGATCGACCATTCACAATTTTGTTTGGCGGAAAGCTGCAGAGAAGCAATGGTGTTTCCATCATTGTATATTTTATTACAATAATCCTGCGTATTTCATTATTGTTTTGTTTTAATGATACATGTAAATATGTACACAATTTTGAATATACGATTCACGCCGCGCTGGTGTTCTGTTTTGGGACAAGTATATCGCGTGTGACCGCCTGGAATTTGTATGCTGTTATTCGTTGCGAACTGTGTTCCGGTTTATTGCGTTCAATAACCAGAGACGTACTTTGTTAGTGGTGAAATCTCCGTTGGATCAACCGCTACAAATTGGTGTCGCCCCGAACATTTTTCTTTTTGAGATTTTCGTTCGTACCATATACTCCCATTTATTTTGATTTTGCAGTCATATCTATTTTTCATTTACTAAATGGATCTTAAATCAGCAATTTCTGATACGCCATCTGAGGATATTCTAACAGACGTTATGACAAACTTTAGTCTTCCGTCTTTTGGTATGAACGATCCTCGCCTCTGGTTCGCGCAAATCGAAGCCTTATTCGAGTCTTACAAAGTAAAAACTCAACGTGCTCCGTATTACCGTGTGGTTGGTATGTTGCACCCTTCAGTCGCAAAAGAGGTCGACGATTTAATTTACAATCGCCCTGCCGATCACCCGTACGATGCCATCAAGCATGCTATTATTTCACGTACATCTTCAACCGACGAGCAAAACATCCGAAAGCTTTTGTCAGTTATAGAAATGGGTGATCACACTCCTTCACAGCACTTACGACATATGCTGCCGTTACAAGGAGACAAGCCTGTTGACGACAAAATTATCCGCGAATTGTGGCAACAAAGTTTATCAGCAGACGTCCGTAAAGTGTTAACCATTATGGATAAGAATACTAGTTTGCAACACCTGGCACGCATAGCGGATGAAGTACATGATATATCGCATGGTAGTACGTTATCTCATGTCCGACACACCACTGACGCGCATACAAGCATCCCTGTCCAGAATGATTTTGAAGAGTTAAAATCGATGTTCCATTCCTTGTCATTGCAAGTACAGAACATCGCACGATCTCGTAGTTCTTCTCGAAATCGTCATTCGCAACAGCCCAAGAAGCGATCGTCGAGTCGTTCTAACGGTTCAAGTTTATGTTACTATCATCGTCGTTTCGGTGCAAAGGCCCTGCATTGCACGTCACCTTGCACATATAATTCAAATGTGTCCAATCAGGGAAACCACGAAGCCAGACAGTAGACACGGCATCTCTGTCTGGCTCCCCTCAAAGCCGTCTTTTCTACGTTAACGACCGGGCCACTAAAATGCGATTCCTCATCGACACTGGTGCTGAGATTAGCGTTATCCCACCATCCACTAAGGAACGCAAGAGCCTTTCGTCAATGACGTTGCAGGCGGCAAACGGCACGAAAATTTCCACTTTCGGTCAAAGATCACTTTCTGTCGAATTGGGTCTACGACGCGACTTTCGATGGATTTTCACGCTGGCTGATGTCAAATTACCGATTCTGGGAGCAGATTTCCTCTCACATTTTGATCTTTCAGTCAATATAGCTAAACGAAAGCTTATTGATAATTTGACAAAGATTAACTCCTTTGGTAATTCCTGCGATTCCCCTATTCAAACCATTCGTGTACTCACCCCTGACATTCCATCTGCGTTCAGTGACTTACTGAAAGAATTTTCGGAAGTTTTCAAACCCTGTACACAAGCTGCGGTCGTTAAACATAACGTTAAACACCACATTGTGACCCATGGTCCTCCAGTGTTTAGCAAGCCCCGTCGTTTGGCTCCAAACAAGTTCGATGTAGCGAAACGTGAGTTTGAACATATGCTCGAACTGGGAATTATCCGGCCATCCAAATCGCCCTGGGCAAGCCCCCTTCACATGGTGGAGAAAAATAAAACTGATGCTTGGTGACCATGCGATGATTACCGTTCCCTTAACATAGTTACTGTTCCCGACCGTTACCCCATTCCCCATATTCATGACTTTGCACTTTCATTACACGGAAAGACAGTGTTTTCTAAACTAGATTTGGTGCGTGCTTATCACCAGATACCTGTCGCTGACGAAGATATCCCTAAAACAGCTATTACCACACCCTTTGGTCTTTTCGAATTTTTAAAAATGCCCTTTGGCTTATGCAATGCTGCTCAACCCTTCCAGAGATTCATGGACCAAGTTTTCCAGGGATTATCTTTTGTGCATGTCTACATTGATGACGTCCTGATCGCCAGTTCTTCTCAACAGGAACTCGCAAAACATCTGCATGCTGTTTTTCAGTGACTTTCACAATTCGGCGTTGTGGTTAACCCGGATAAATGCCTTTTTGCTGTCGCTTCCCTCAAAATCTTAGGACATCATGTCGATCAAAACGGGAATCGCCCTGTGTTTAATAAAATTTCGTCCATCAATGATATACATCATGTGGTCTCAAAAGCAAAGCAGAGTGTTAATATGATTCATAAGTTCTTCACTCTCCCACACTGTAAGTTAGAACTTTATAAACTTTTCACCATACCCCTCTTTGATTACTGTAATATAATATATAGCAGTATAAATAAAACCGATGCCATCCTTTTGGAAAAAGTACAACGTACCTTTACCAAATCAATCACCGGATATAGCTCGAATCAATCATATAGAGAAAGATGTACGCAGCTCAAGGTAGAACCACTATGGTTCCGTAGAATTAGACACAACCTAATACTGTTCTCCAGAATAATATCTTCTGATAATATAGATATAAATTCGTCTATTCGCTTCCGACAAGGGTCTAGATATAACTTAAGAAATCAAGATAACCTACTGGAATTACCTAGATCCTGTACGAAAGTAAGAAGTAACTTCTACCTAAATAAATACGCTAAACTCTGGAATATTCTTCCGAAAAAATTCGGTCACCGGCCACCGATAGGTGCGAACCTCTCTCGCTCCACTGCCTTGTGGGTTAAAGGCTCGGGGTGGGACCCCCTAAACGAAATCTACCCTACTTCGGTGTAGGCAACCGGGTAGTATCATGCCTACGTTCAACGATGCCGATGACAACGCTTTGTACCCCCCTTCTCGCTTTGTACATCTCGATGTTTATGTTGAACGGCACTATATCTGTATCAGATTGTGCAAATATAATATATATAATACGATCTGTATTGGTGCCGGGCTGGTGGTTTGTTTTAAAAACAGCAATAACGACTGTTAGCGTCCCTAGACCAGTGTCAAATCACGAGTAACTGACGCATAATGACCAAGTTCTTTCTCCAGAACTATTTAGTCATTCGAAAAGCTGTGGAACATGAAAATTCACACTATTGTAATGTACATCCACCTTCGAGCCAATTATGCGAGTTGAATTCGAACGCAACGAGAAAACTCATCGCCAAATTGCTTCGAAAGAACATTTGCTTGAACTGTCATCTATTTTGTAGATAAAAACGCAGGCGTCGGAGAACAACTATGAAATACACGTCTGCATTCATTTCTAGTGCGTCATGTCAGGTTGCTATGAAACTGGCGGGAATGTTGGTTGATGTAAACACATCAGTTCCACTTTCATGCGCAACGTTCTCGGGCTGTTTACACGAATTCAATTTCCATCAATAATGATGACTGCTCAGTTTAACCAAGCCGACATAATTCTGAGGATTTGATCAGTTCCAGGAAACTTTTAGTCATGTTTTGGATTTTTGTATCTCAGTTAACGTCTTTATTGGTTTTGGAATCTTTTCGTATTTTTCAATTCTACTGGAGCCAGTATATATCCCTGGATTCCTTAGTACGAAGTTGTGCAGATGGTAGGATTTCAATCATGGTAGTACGTTGTAGTATTTTTTCAACTATTTTCAGTTTCCCTTAATAATCTGGACTAGGTGGGCTTCGAGTCTAAGTATATCTGGTTAAACGTACATTTTGGCATGATTCGAAGCGGGTACATTCGATTGAAGGTCGAACAACATTTTCGCAGGGAAATCATGGTCAGCATCATGTATTAAGATCGAAACTGACAGAAGTTAGCAAAATTTAAACCGAGTTCAGCTTGGTAGCCGATTTTAAACTGTTTCCTTCCGTTTACTCTGTGTCTTTATATGATAACTTCTCATCATTTCAAATAATAACTGTATTTTCATTTTTGTTAAGGACAAAACATTTTTCCGTAAAGAACAAAACAATAAACAATCCAAGAAGGAAACAAATAAACAAATTAATTTAATGTAAATTGTTGTTTATTTATTTGGTTCCACCAATAAACTTTTGACGAAGGGCCATAATTGCCGGAGAAATATTCGAGACGGAGCCAGAGCGTCTCACACCTTTGGATGGCGTCTGCGACGGTGTCTTAAACTCAGGGGAACCGACTGGTTGCTCACTGGTTTTCCGCAACTCGCGGGTTTCAGAGCTTGAGTGGGGAGATTTTGTGCGTTTTTTCGACTTTGCTTCGGGTTCAAGCTTTTTGTCCGCTTTTTTATTCTGGGTCTCTTTTGGTTTTGAAGATGGGGAGCTGCCTGTGGACCACTTGACAAAACGATCGGCTAGCGAGAGGCTGACAGGTTTACAAGTTTGATCACGTGACACGCTTGGTGGCTGGGAGGAACTTTTTCTTGTGCGTTCCTCAGTGTTGGTTACTTTCGGGGATGATATCAGAGATGTTTCCATATTGTCCGTTTGTCTTTGAGGCGGTTGGAAGATTGGTGGCTTTGAACTGACGGGAGTCTGGATTGGGGATGTGGCTTCTTCGAAGAATCGTTGCCTTGCCGGTGACATGGTACATCTGACCGGAGGTTTTCCTGTCAAAATATCCCGAGGGAGGTAATTAAACTTTGGATGATGTTTAAATGAACAATGATGAGATTTTCAATTTGCAATCGTAACTATTCAGGTTAAATACAACGTTGATTATTTAATAGAAAAATAGATAACGCAGATTTGAAAAGGGAATCCCTCATAAATTAAAATAGAAACGACCTTCTTATTAAAGTTTAGGATTATACTGAAACCCTTCGTCCGGAAATCTAAATTTACTCAACGTACTTCGATGCTCACATCCTCCACACTTAAACACCACAACCGGTTTCTGGCTGTTTGTCGTCATCAAGTGGAGAGAGTAAAATTTGATTATTGGTTGTTATGAAGTTTGATGCTAAACCACCCCAAATCTTGAGGTTAAAATTCTCAAGTATCATGTTTCACGAATGAAGTTGTAAAACGTAGAACCTCGTAAAGAAACAGCTATGATACGATCTCGGATAAAAAATGCAGTCCAATAAAGCACTTCTTCAACTTTGAACAACTAAAATTAATAAATAAAGAGGCCGTCATGTTTTGACTGTTGTGTTTGCTGATTTGATTGAATTTTTAGGTGACAAACGCACTAAAAGTCGTTTCACTTTAACCGAATACTGCGAAATAGGGAAAGGTACCATCTAATCTTAAAGTGTTTGCTGTCTAACTGCGAGTATGCTGTTAGGTTACAAGGTTAAAATGTGCTGCCTTCCTTCAATCCGACTAGCAAGATAAAACCTCGAATAATTTCGGTGTGGATTTGACATTCCGAACCCCGTGAAACGTTTCATCAAGGTGTTGATATATTGACGGACGTATCTAAGACCAAAATTGTTGTATTGTTTCTTTGACAAATCTGTCAACCCTAGTGGTTACTAAAGCTTCTAAGCATTGACCTTGGAAAAGACTTATCACTCAGTATGCTTAATTTTGCTTTGAGCACCAACTTTCTGTTGTATATATCTCTACTAAGTTTGCGTGTGCTTTAGCAAACATTTTCTAATCTTTTACATTTCAATGTCTACCAGGAGAGCAGAGTTTGATGGTGCTGCTGTCTTGCTGACAATAATAGCGACGATTAGGACTATGGCTATTCGAATTTTCATCCTTAGCAGTTTCAGAAACTTTGTTGTTTTGCAATCGGTACGATAGCAAATAAAAGTTCGAGCGGTAATGTGGGGTTGTGATAAGCATGTGGCACTTTCACATTGAGTTTCGTACTTTGTTGGATTTTTCTTGCAATACCGTGGTTGCTTTTTCTATCGTATACTAACGGCTAACTGTTCCATATTTCAGCATGACCCGGAAGTCTTTGAATAATACATATCCTTGTTAAGTTCTCAATTGAAACCAAATATTGTACGTGGATATTACCAGATTACACGTAGACTGGCGATCCGTGAGTTCTATTCTGCTTTCTGATAACTCACATATAATGCATATCCACTACACGCTCTCGAACACAAACGGCTAGTCGATATTCATGAGACAAATTCACGTCACATGAATGTTGCATCAACAGCGAAACATTTCGCGTTATAAGACACATTACAAAAGCTCTGATTACAAGGTAATTGTAGCATTCGGTAAACATCTTTAATGTGATTATTTACAAAGATTGAAAATCCACAGTTATTTGTTTCTGAACTGAACTGTCCACCAGGGAGCCATCGGCCGTGCACAAAATTAATTTTTCCGCAGGTTTGTTTAACATTTTTCGTTAAATATCAACGTTAGCTGTAGGCAAAATTCATCATTTTTCCGTATCAACTGAGGTCAATTTGAGACGCGCAATTTTGAACGAATTACGAGATACCGGGAATTGTTGTGACACTTTTGTCTCAAAACTTTTGGTTACACCATTTGTTAATAAACTGGATCACATGTGGAAATGATCAATCAAGACGGAAAAGAAACATCGTTCAGTCGACAAATTGATATCGGGACATGTCGGTCAATTTGCTTTAAATTATTTGGTGAAATTTTTGTAACTGCTGAAAATTCGTTTATATGAATAAAGCCAATTTCTTCTTCTTCACGAAAATTAGAATTCCGAATTAAGGTCAATTTGCACGAGGCAATTAGCGGTGTGGAATGAAGTAACTCGCCGTCCAAGAAATTCCCTTGAAATTCAGCTGGAATCAGCTTCACTTTCTGCGCTGGATACATGAAAAGGAGGAATATTTTCTCCTTCAAGAACACGAGATAGGGTATTATTTAAAAATATGGTTGAACAAGAATTATTCTCATATTTCGTTGTGTGATTGTAGATTATTAAAAGCTGATGGAAGGTCTTCTCCAAAATTTACGTTTAATTACTGCAAAAATTGTCTATAACTGTGAGAGTAGTTATAAGGAATAACCACACGATACCCCAAATGTCCAAGACTGCCAATAAGGGAACTAAGTCTAGCTTGCATGATTTCAAATAAATCGACCTCTTCATCATTTCTATTTCGATGCACTTATCAACACAAGCATAGACTGATCAGTAAGATTGTCCTCTACATAGATCTTTAAGTTCTTGATCCGATGACCTGTAGGCT
>JACCGJ010016053.1:0-14048 GCA_013407085.1 Atriophallophorus winterbourni | reverse complement strand
TGATCCTACAGTCCCTACATGAAGAGTGCAAACAGCACGAAACCTGCCGAGTTGTGTCTGATGGAAATGCATGCAAATGAGCGTTTTTGTTCATGATCATGGCTTAAACATGTGTTTAAGCACATGATATTGAACAGGTTGGTTTATCAACCCTATTCAACAGTGGCATACAAGGGCAACTTGTTTCAGTTAGTTATACTTTACGACACAGCCTGTTAAAAAAATTCCGTGATATTCCCAAACAAACTAACCTGCATAGAGGTGGAGATCGATTCTCTTTCGGAAAGTATTTCTGCCAAGTTCTTGGTTCCCAGAACGTTCCGCAGTGTGGTCGCTGCCAACAAGCGCGTCGAACGATCAGCATCTTCCACATTCGTGATCGCCACAACGGGATTGTAGATCCGATAATACACGACCGCATCAACGGCCACCGTCACTGAGTCCTTGGTGAGAACCTGGAGATATACGAGATAATTTCAATCATCATCGACCTACTAGAGACGCTCGCATTCAAGGTGATTCTTTTTGCTGATGACATTAAACTTTGAACGCGGATAAAAACAACTGCGGACTGTGTACAGCTGCGACGTGATCTAGATGATCTACATGAATGGTCGGTACGGAATAATTTGCCATTCAATTTCCAAAAATGCATGGTGTTACGAATTGGTAAGCCATTCTTGTACCAATATTACTTCGGGCAGACGATT
Source organism: Atriophallophorus winterbourni (assembly GCA_013407085.1). NCBI lineage: Eukaryota > Metazoa > Platyhelminthes > Trematoda > Plagiorchiida > Microphallidae > Atriophallophorus > Atriophallophorus winterbourni. The sequence goes on along the minus strand of JACCGJ010016053.1, from coordinate 13,338 downwards.
TAAAGCTGGACCGAGTCGGAAAGGGATCTTGGTGTCTGTGTATGTGGCAGCCTGAAGAACAGCCTGCATGGTGGGTTTATCTACAGGCGTGCTTCCAAGCTACTAGGTATGCTGCGACGGATTTTCAGAACCTTCTTGCATGGAACGTTGCCCACCATCACGAAAGCCTACTTAATTCCAACCATGGAGCATGCATCACAAGCTTGCACTCCGTGGTTAAAAAAGGATATACTATTGCTTGACAAAATATACCATCGTGCAACCAAACTCGTAAGAGATTTCCGGAAACTAACGTACGAGGAACGATTGATAAAACTGAGACTCCCCAATCCCCTTTAAAGAAGCCTTCGAAGCGATGTGATACTAACATACAAGATATTAAATACCCCACATCATCCCTTAAAACATTTATTCGAATACCGTGATTCACGTCATACACGCACCCACTCAGCGACACTTCAAATTCCCCACTCCCGCATCAGCTGTCGCCGATAGTTTTATTATGTACGTGTCTGTTTCCTTTGGAATGCCCTCCCCGAAACTCTTGTCATCTCTCCCAGCATCAAAACGTTTATTCGAAATTTGGATACTTATTTGTTGCATAACGATTTAACGACACCTGCGTATTGACTCATGGTAACTAACCAACTGGACTATACTTGACATGACATGTTTATATTATACCTTTTTCTTGAACGAATATTTACTATGATATGGTAATTATGAAGCTGTGTGCTTTTTGTGACCATAAATTCTTGAATCTTGAATCTTGAATGCAATTGTGATGTACATCCGTGTTCGACATCGACCGAAAGAGGCCAACAACAATATGTTATTTGATTGATTATTAGCTTGTTCCGTTGATTATACGTCGTATGCTTTTTATTTTTGATAAATATTGATTTTAAAGAAACGTTTATAAGTGTGGTATCATGCACGCCATTTTTGCTTATGTGGTTGTGCAGAAAAAAAACATTCGAATGAAAATGATTTCACATCATTCAACGAAATAGTTCCAGAGTTATAAATGCCACTTTTATTATTTTAGACCTGTTTGAAAGCAACGCATCACCTGATGATGGTGAACACTCAGATACAGCGAGTGGTGTGTAACTGCATTTGAGTTAGGTCCCATTTTGTCGGTAATATAGTCATACACTTTCCAATACCCTTATTTCCCCAAGTATGTTTATCCAGTTTACAATTTATCCCATGGGTTATAATAATTTATGTTTTAGAACAATCCTTTGCAGTATGCAATTCAGGAATCCTCCCAACTAAAGCCCAATATTAGCGTTGTCATTCACGTTTATATTTTGTGATCGCAAGTAAAGGGTAATTCTATACTCTCAGTAACTAGAAAGTAAATATTATAAAAACATGTTAACTTGATATCTGTGTGCGTTGTTTGGTAGAGTAATTAGTAGAGTAATTACTACGGAATGACACTTTTTTCAACTCAAGGTGCATCAAGTGAAAGATACAATAAATATGTTATTGGATAACAGACAATCTTACACATGAACACATCAAAGTTCGCGTTGCCAGCTCCTCTCTAAGAAAAAAGAAGTCAAAGTGGAGTTTAGCATGGCTAGCTGCTCGGAGATCTTCTTTTCTTTGTGTACATGATTGACGTAATGGAAGATATTGGGTGTAACTTGATACTGTTTAGCGATCATATTTAAATATAGAAAAGCGTTAGGCCTGTTAATAAGTGTATGGCATTACAACGAGATCTGTGCACCTTATTTCGTTCGTCCTAGACAAATAAGTTACCATTTAACCCAGCGAACTGTAAATTGCTGCGGCTTGGAAAATCTCTGCACCACACGTATCATCTTGTTATGCAAGATCTTGTCTAGACCACTGCAGAAGAAGATCTCGGTATCTGGGTGTTATGTAACCTTAAAACCGAACATCATTGCTGAACAGTGTATAATAAAGCCGATCGTATCTTGAACTTCTAAAAATGATATTTAGGATTTTCGGGCCTGAAACCTATCCCCGGTTAATCAATACGTAGGTATGTCCTGTCTTGGAATATTCATTCCAAGGCTGGGTACAATAACTGAGGAAAGATATTGAACTATTTGACAGTATTTATCGTCGTGTAACAAAATTGTTCTCCTGTTACAGTAATTTGCCTTTCAAAGAGCGAAGGTTAAAACTAAATGTACATGATTTGATCCAACGACGGATACGGAATGACCTCCTTTTGGCATTCAAAATATTGCATACTGAAAACAATCCCATTAAACACTTTCTGAATCAAAATAACGTTACTCGAACACGGAAACATTCAGTCTCTAAGGATTTCGCGTTTTGATTCGATATTCGTCGTAATTATTTGTTGCAAGAATTTGTTTTACTTGGAACATCTTGCCTGACGAAATCATACGCTCGAAATCAGTTGAGATTTTGGCTTTGAAGCTCGATTGGTACTTGACAAACCATGCGGAATCTGACCGTTCGACTCAAATTTTGAAAGATTTTAGATTTCTAAGCTATACACCTCGTCTTTCTCCGGGTATTTTAAGCTTATCGCTTTTTCTAGCATAAAAATTTCTTAGATTTATGATCTGAGTTTTGAGTTCACGGTTATGAGTAATGAGTTTAGTGTTCTGAGTTCCGAGTTCAGGTTTGTTATGAGTTCTGAGATCTGTGTTCCGAGTTTTGAGTTCTGTGTTTGGAGTTTTGAGTATTGAGTTCCGTGTTCTGAGTTCTGAGATCTGTGTTTTGAGTTCTGAGTTCTGAGTTTTGAATTTTGAGTTCTGGTTTTGAGTTTTGAGTTCTGAGTATTATAATACAATGACATGCAAAGTAATCGATGACGTACTGTTTCCTTCTTCTTGTAAAACAAAATAACGAGAACAGTTTTCGAGAGGGAGTTTAAAAACACACTTAAACTTTACAATTTTTGCGATTTGTACAACTACAACATATTCCGTGAAAAAATTTCACTTCTCGAATACATTTTTCAGTTTTATCGCTCAAAGAATTAGATCCTGAAGCCCCTACAAAATCTATAAAAAAATAAAACGAGGAAGATTAATTATGTCGATTTGCTAGATTAATTTAGAGAAAAATCGGAAAGCGGATGTAATGGAGGATAGAGACAGTTTGTGTGCGCTTTTTATCTAATCATGTAATAGCCATGTAATGGGACGATATGTTTTACAATGTTTCGTGAATATGATAAATGATAAAACTTTGTCTCATGAATTTTTCATGTGGTTGAGAGTGCAGAACGTCGCGGTAGTAAAATATGAATGGCAGAAGCATAAATACAAAAGGAGAAAATGGTATATAACTTATTCTCCCAGTCTAATTATGTAGAATTCGTCAGCATAATGAACAATTTCATGTACGCCAATGCAAAACTGCTGCCCAGGTGTGAAGGTTAGTTTAAATCATTTGAACAGATTTTCTCAAAAAACTGTACACAAGCGCATGTATTCTCTGTTGATTCAGTGCAATAAAAACTTATTTAGACGCATTCGAAATTTATTAGGCGTACCGCTATCGCAGTAAAAAGTCGATTGTAAAACACACATATAAGTTCTTGACTTTGGAACTACGAGTCAGGTAAAACTTGATTTATTGCTCACATTCACGACAAAACGTAGAGTTTTTAAGCGATAATTAGAGAGTATATTGTTTCGATTTGTGATTACCCATCCGTGCCAAGCCCATCGAACTATTCACAAAGTTGATCACGACGGTCCATAATGGAAGCACTGGAATCGAGTTTCGCTCTCATTTGAGCTCATCAGCAGTGCATATCCACCGCTTCGGGTGGGGTTCGAACCCCCGGCCATCACCATTTTAGTCCCACGCCTTAATGACCTGGGCTACGGTCCACCGTTTGACCGATCGCAATTAAGCATTTATGAACTGTTCTCCAGACTGGCACATTTGAGTAGCTTGTCCAGACACGGATATCTGTTCGGTTGGGCGACCACAATAGATATTGCTGGCTCCTTTTGAACTGGTCGGGCAAACAAAGGCTACTCAAATGTGCCAGTCTGTAGAACAGTTCACAAACGCTTAATTGCGATTGGTCAAACGGTGGACGGTAGCCCAGTTCGTAAGGCGTGAGACTACAATGTTGATGGTCAGGGGTTCGAATCCCACACGAGGCGAAGGATATACACTGCTGATGAGCTCAAATAAGGGCTATAATTGGGTCCAGTGCTTTCATTATGTCCGTCGTGATCAACTTTGTGAATAGTTCGATGGGCTTGGCACGGATGGGTAATCACAAATCTAAACAACGTAGAGTATCATTTGTTCCTTCTGTTAAAGAACAGTTCCTATTTTTCTACTGCTGAGAAGAGATCACGCTGCCACCGTGTAAACGCCCCTCTCTGACCTGGTTGTTGTTAACCCTGTGACCTTTGTGACCCCTGAATCAGACTATGAGTCACGTGAACAGAGGTATTGTTGGCCTCCTGCGGTCGATGTCGACCATGGATGTACATCACAATCGCATGAATTTTCATGTTCTACAACTTTTCGAATCACTAAACAGTCCGGTTCGGGAGGAACAATCTCTCCCGCCACGATTGCAACGATATTCAGAACTCGGTCGATCGGCGTCAGTTGCACGCCGGTGGCGTGATCTACGTTCCGCAGCCAAGAGCTTTATCTGCTCCTCCTTAAGAGCAGTATAGCTTGTGATTAAGTAGCGAGTGGGGTAGAGAAGCTGGCAATGATTGCGTCAGGTCATTGCAGGTCAACAAGGGGCAGATGGCGGACAACTGACGGATTATCACATTTCGGATTCATCGGTCCAACAATAACCCCGCGTTCCAAGCAGGCACATCAATTATGTGTCTTGATTCATTCCTGAGGTCAACCTGTCCAATACTAATTACGTTCACGCACGAATCCCACATCACAATAGAAAAGCTGATTGGTCAAACGCATTAATTACACAAGACAAAGAACAAATCACACGTCTATCTTGACAATGACATTTCAAAGCAATCGGTAAGATCGGTAGGGTGTTTCTGAAGCGATAAGTAGAATCTTGAACGGGGCGTCAAGCTTTTTTGATGGTCTCAAAGGCAACAGGCTTAACAATAAACACAGGATGGTAGAAATAAAAATATATGTGTATAAAAGAAGATAAGCAATTAGATTATACACTTTATAACGAATAATTTAATAAAAAATCGTTTAATTTCGTTTTAATGTCATGCAAGCTAGTGGAGTGAGCAACGGTGGAATTTAAACTGTTCCAAGTAAAACAGACACCAACAAAATAAAAATAAAGCATGAATGAATCCTGTAAGGGATGGTTTGGAGTATGGAATATTTTGTAAAGTAGGATACAGTCCCCTCTGATTCGACGATAGGGAAAGTCGAACAGATTCAGATGAGCAATCCTTTCTTTATAAAGCTTATTTCTGATTCTGAGAACTAGTTTGGTTGAGTGGTGAGAGATTCACTCCATAAGTTCTATATCCTTCTTAAACCACTGAGACCATGAGTGGTCTCGAATATGTATTCATGATCCTTGGGAATAACTTAGGCGGAAGTTTTCCAAATACCCGCTTGATTAGATTGAGGACACGGGTTGCTTTTGTAAAAACACTGTTAGTTTGCAGTAAGGTTTAAAACCGGAGCATGTATTTTTTACTACATAACGGCGTCACTCCAGAAAAGATGAGATCTGGAATACGAGCAATATTCTGTGAAACAAGACGAGGAGTTTTAAAAGACAACGCCGTCGCTGGAACGCTGTCATCGGAAAACACCACTGGGGCCCAACCATAAAACTTCATTTTGTTATCTGCCGAAAGATATTACCATTAAGACTTCGGTTAGGTTAACAGTCACAGCCTTTGAAACTGTAGTGAAATACAAAGATCGGACAAGTTGACTTTCCTACATATTGTTAACAGGACACTCTCATGAACAGATTTCGTTTAGTTTTTTTTCATTAATTGAAGCTCAAACGATCTGATGACTTGAAACAGTGGTCTGATTGTTGAATGATGCTCCTAAAACGAGAAATAGGAACTATTTGATTTTTAAAGTATCTATACATTTTATTCTGCCTCAAAGCATTTCATGCTGAATTCGTCAAATTACCAGCAAAAATGCACAATACTACCTGGGAAATATATCCAATTGCGTTGAGGCAGAAAAATTCCCTCCAAGTCGCCAAAATTTCGGCATGCATTTCATAAATACTCTCACACGTTATCCGTTTTCGTGATAGGCAAGTGAAACTTTCCCGCCCCACGGTTAATTTCATTATGTCTGACTGATCTGTTTCGGTGCAGTGCGAGAAAAAATAAAATGTCGAAAAAGTCAAAATGAATGTGCTTTCGAATTTCCCGCAAATTCGCGGGGTGTTAATTGAAACAATGTGACTGATTGACGATGTGCTTTTGGTGATGTTTAATGGTAGATGTGAATTCCTCTTGTGTTTGCAACCTGAAATTAAGTTCATTTAAAGAAAGAAATGTTTATTGTTGGATGGGGTTGGCATGACCAGCCTGTTCAATCAAATGTGCTCATACTCATGTAGATGGGGTGAAACCCATAGTCACGAACAAAAAAGCTCATTTGTGTGCATTTTCATCACACACACCCCACGGCGGGTTTTGTGCTGTTTGCACACATCAGGTAAGGACAGTAGAATCAGGATCAGCATGTGCTTGAAACAGTGAAAGAATGGTAAACAAGTGTTTGTATGCCATTGTTGAATAAGTCCGGTATGACCAAACTGTTCAATCACATGAGCCCACATTCATTTAGACTGTGTTTGAACACATTACGGGAACGACGAAGCACATTTGAACGCATTTCTATCGAACGCAGCTCACGACCGGTTTCGTGCTGTTTGCCCTCATCAGGTAGGAACAGTAAGATCAGGATCCGCGTGCGCTTGAAACAGCGGGAGATTGGTAAACAAGTTGTGCTTGTATGCGACTGTTGGATAAGGCTGGTACGACCAACATGTTCAATCACATGTGTCCAAACACATGTTTGATGGGGCGAAACCTATAACCATGATACAAAATATTCATTTGCATGCTTTTCCGTCACGCACACACCACGACCGGTTTCGTGCTTTTTGCCCTCATCAGGTAGGGACAGTAGGAACAGGATTCACATGCACTTGAAACAGCGGAAGAATAGTAAACAAGTTGTGCTTGTATGCGACTGTTGGATAAGGCTGGTACGACCAACCTGTTGAATCACATGTGCCCATACCCATGTAGATCGTACCGTCTCTACCTAATGAGTACAAAAGATCACGAAACCAGTCGTGAAGTGTGTGTCATCAAAATGCATGCACACCAGCATTTTTATAAATGATCATTTTGTTTTACACATTTGTCTCCGAGGCGCTGAATCTTTCCTAACCGATAAAAACAAATCGTGTAGGGTTATCCCTTTAAACTGTTTAGAGTAATTATTCAGTTTCAATTATTTCCGGACATTTTTGACAGTTATTTTATCGTCCCATTCTGGAGCTGATCATACAATTAAAAAGTAAATTTCCACCGCAAAAACTTACTTCCTGTGGTGGCACATCGAACGTGACCGTCCTCAAATCCACCTTGCGAATATTGTCTATACATGGAGCAATGAAGAATAGGCCAGGACCTCTCGCACCCCGCGGGAGAATACGCCCCAGTCGGAAGATCACAGCCCGTTCGTATTCTGCGACGACCTTGAAAATGCATTAGACTCAATTAGTCTCGTTTTAACGCATGGAAGCAACTGGTTATTTCAAACCAAGCGTAAATAAATATAAAGTTTAATTCGAGTGACAAAAACTTCATGCAGCGTCCACAACAGTCGATGGGGATTATGTGCAAGCTGATGGCTCGCTTTTCTATCCTGTGTGTTCGAAAGCAGATCATGCTCTTTCCACAACGAAGATCATCTTTCATACTGTTACTCTGAAATGAGCGTTCAATAGTAAGTACTGTCCAGATCTCTTTCTATATTTCAAACGTCTCTACACCGGAGGAGCAGCTTGTTGATCTCAAGGCTCTATAAAGTAGTTTACTTAACATACACCCATTTTCAAATTCTGTCCTTATGACGTTACAAGCATAGGCTGTGCTGTCGTTGTGGAGTTAACACATTTGTCGATCAGATTCCGAGAGTTACTCTGTCTAGTCACAATATATCTAACATGCGAAGGATACGCCGTTAATTGTGAGCATTCACAATCTGTTAGTGTCTTGTGTGGATGGTCCTGGTTTCTATGCTATGTAGTAAAGCGTTTAATAGGCAGGTGGTTTAACCATATTTTGACTTTATGGTAAGCTTACTGTTGCAGGGATGTAATGGCAGTTCGAAAGAGGATTATCTACCTGTCCAGCATTAAATCATCTTTAATAATTGTTCAGAAATAAATGAAATATAGTATTCTTTCATGCTCACAGATTTTAATCGTGATGACTGGAGGCTATGCAATCCACGACAAAATTATCTACATTCTGACTAAAGGCAGTCGATTTGTTAATAAACCTATTCTTGCGAGTGAAAAAATTGATTTTTACATCATCGTAAGACAGCAGGTCACTGACAAGCACAATTCTCTAACAAGGTTAAAGAGTGATTTGAATACTTTCAGCAGCTGGCCACGGAGAAACAAGCTTTCATTCAAATTTAGAAATTGCGAAATGTTGCAGATAGGTCAAATTATGCCATTTTTCAAATGCTTATAGCCCAAGAACTGGAATGGACAACAAATGAAAAAGACCTCGGTGTATGGATTAGTGGAAGTCTTAAGAATGCAATGCGAAGCAGTGTACAACCGAGCTAGCCACTTGCTAGGTGTGCTTCGGCGCATTTTCGGACATTTTCCCGTGAAGCATTCCGCTTGCTTATAAATACTTATATTAACCCAGTGATGGATTACTTAGTGGCCATAAATGGACATGAAGCTGCACGAGAGGATTTTTCACACAGCAACTAAAAACCGAATAGTACCATATGAGAATAGACACATGCATCTAAATTTGGATACACTGCCTCACAGATGGTTGGATTTCTATTGGATTTAATCTTCACTTATAAAATAATGAACTCAAAGATGCACCCTCTGAGGCATCTATTTCGCCTCCGGTCAAGCCATGTCACACGTACTCACCGATTGGCATTTGACATTCCACATTCTCACCGGAACTGCCGTAGGTTCTTCTATTCGGTGCGCGTTTGTTTCTTATGGAACTCCCTACCGTCAGATTTTGTACAATCATCTAGTGGAAGGATTTTCAGGAACAAATTGGATATATTCATGTGTAGTAATTCCAACATACATCCCGTTTATATAACTTATTTAAGCAACTTCACAAGACATTTATACCAACCAATGTTTTTGTTTATCACACTGAGACGATACATCACACGTGTTCTAACTGCCAAGACTGTCGTTCTTTACAATGCATCAGTTTGTTATATATTTTTGTGGAAATACAAAAATTCCTTGGTGTTGTACAGCTCTGAGTTTTTTTATACCAATCAAGATCCAAGAATTTATGGTATAAAAAGCTTGTAGCTGTACAACACAATAGGCAACTGGTATAAGGTCAAAAATGTCATGTATTGTTTCGGTATGATGAAAAAATATCCGTTAGGATAAATGTCGTTTGAAGTTGCTAATTTATGTTATATAAACGGGATATAGGGTGGAATTACAACGTATAAATATATCAAGTTTGTTCCTGAAAATCCTTTCACTAGATGATTGTACAACATTTTACAGTAGGGAGTTCAATAAGAGCGAAGCGCACACCGAATAGAAGAACCAACGGCAGTTCCGGTGAGAATGTGAAATATCAAATGCCATTGGGTGAGTACGTGTGACATGGCTTAACCGGAGACGAAATAGACGCCTCAGAGGGTGCATCTTTGAGTTCATTATTTTAGCGGTTGAGATTAAATCCAATCGATCTCGCCTTCTAGCGCCGTGCTCTATTCTCCTGAAAACAACCTTCACTTACGATATGATCTGGAGAGTCTTTAATTTAATACATTTAAAAAACAAGTGCTGACATGTATAATTTATTTTGTAAAAATGTTTCGTCCAACTCTAATTAAAAACTGATTTTATTTACACGTGTTATATAGTGGAATATTTATTATACTTTACGTGAAAAAAGATTTCATGTTTATAAATCCTACTTGATTCAGGGAAACCGCTTTACTGATTTACATCACTTTCCATGAAATTATCAATTCTACCTCAAATTTCACTATTTTAACGCGAAATTATCAAGCATAAATGTTGATCAATGATTGTTTTGACTAGACTATTTATGACGTGAATTTTTTTTGAAAAGAAATTGCGAAATTGTTTTCATAGCAAACATTCCACTCAATATACCCTCCATGCGCTTCTTCACAATGAACAAAACGGAAGTTTATTCACTTAATTCAGTGAAATTTTTAGTTGGAATAAAATAATTTTTCTTGTGCGTAAAAGGTTGTTTCGTATCATAGATAATCAATTTGGGTTTAAAAACTAAAATGTCAAGTTTTAATTATAAAATCCTTTTGAAAATAATTATAAATTGCGGTGAAAAATGTTTTATACTATTAACGTAGCACAAAATGACGTACAACTAAGCCCGGTGTTTAATTTGAGTATTACAAAATTTATTCTCAACCAAATGCTCGAAACTTGGACACTTATTTGTTACATAACGATTTGACGATGCCTGTGTATTGACTCAGGGTAAGCATATTACTTGACTCCAGTGACATCGTATAATTGTTTTTTATACCTCTTATTGAACGAATATTTACTATGATATGTTAATTGTGAAGCTATGTGCTTTGGCACAATAAATTCTTGCGAATCTCGAATCTCTTTTGAATCCTGTAAACGCAAATGCTACAAAGGCCCCGTTCGTGTGCGAAACCTAAAACACCAGCTGGCCTTCATATAAGAGAGATCGTCATTTTGCCCACTGGAGTTCAAGGCTTCCTGAAGAATTAAGTATGTACTGGTGGGTAGAAGACGGCAAACAGACAGCTAAACGTTTAGCAGGATTAAGTGCGGGATAAGACCCAACACATAATTGAGCTCCATTATTAAGCGCTTGGAGTGTTTGACCACGAATCACTATGGATTCTGTGTTTGAACATTTGGCTTCGTTGTATGCAAACAACTATGTAAAAAGCATGGGCATTCACGTATACACCCCCCCTCTATGTTTACCAATAATCCACTGTTAAGGCTCATCTGCAAACTAATCTTTCTAGTCCACTCCTTGATGACGGCAACCAGCCAAAAACCGGAGGTAGGGAATGTAGATAAGAGATGGATAGCCATGTGAGCACTAAACTATATTTGTCGTTTATAAGCGACTTGAGCGCTTGAACGTGAATCACTCCGTGTGCGATACGATAGTTAAAATAGTGTTTCGTTGAAAGAAACCTATTTAACACTGGATTTCAAGTATAACAATGTTTACTAATTTTCCATTGTTTCAAGGTTCACTGAACCTAATTGTACTGTCTCCACCTGATGACAGCAAGTAGACAGAAGCTGGAAATGGTGAGCACGTTCGTGCGACGTGAGAAACAATATCGATCAAAATATTTCATTTATTTTCAGTTTAATTTATTCAAATTTGGTCGTGCAACTACATTGTGAAGAATAAAAAATGTTTTTTTGTTGAGCGAATGGTACGGCAAACACATAGGACGGCGTCAGTTGCACACAAACGCCGTAATTGCGTTCTTGCTTTTTAACGCAGGGTTTAAATTAAAACGATTCAAGATCAAGTTTTCTCAATTGTGGGGGTCAACGCCGAACGCTTTCAAATCTCGTTTGCAGATGTATTTGTACCGCAAATCGGGTTTGCCCAAGGTTCGACTTTGTGATTTCAACTCACAATCGATTAGACATTTTGTAATACAACTATTTTCCATTCTGTACACATGACCGATCTAGCTTAGGCGGGGCTGTCGTAGTAGGGTGAACATGCTCTGTAGAAAAGCCTGAGAATGCTCTTCAGCATTCACTTCTTTCTCCATTCACGATATGTTCAAGTTATGGCGGATGCTTCGTAAATGGCAAGCATTCAGATTCTGTTCGTGTCTTGCTTGGATAGTCCAGCTCTCACTGCCGTAAAGTGAGGCAGTCAGTACACATAGTAGACAGAATAATACCCTAACACGTATTGTCGAGAACAGTTATTCTTCACAGAATGTTCCCGAACATTCGCAATCGCATAAGGCGTCCACCCCTTACAAGCACTATCTAATACGTAAGTTATCGGAACGAACAACATGATGGGTTTGAATGAGTGATTAGCGTCTTTGTTTATTAGAAATCACAAAAAGAAATAGATATCGTAAATAGTGGATTCTGATTTTTTATTGATTGCACGGTACAAGTGACGCAGACCGTGATGATAGAGTGTCACATGACTGAAAGTTTCATGTCTTCAAGATCGCAAGTTTAAAAAAATATGCTCAAACTCAAATTTGCCACCAAATTTCGACATGAGAAAGACGATAGTGGTAATATAAGTGACATAGTAGCACACCGTTAGGTAAATGAAATTTTATCGCATGTTCTGCGAGAAAAAAATCAGTTTGATTGCGGCCCTACACAATTTGTCAACTTTGCATGAAATTCTCTTTTGTTTTTGCAAAAATAATATTCAAGGTCAAGGTCAACAATGCTTAGTTGGCTTCAGCTCTTTGATTGTCACATGACAATTGATATTGATAATCGTCAAATGATGTAATCCATATCTGAGCTATGACCAGTGGTCATTTAGTGCGAACACCTTCAAGAGACTAAATCTCTTGTCAGAAAAATAATTGAAGCGTACAAATTGACAGTAAAGAAAAACCCAGCCGAATGAAGATACCACATCAACTCACCTTGATACAGACAAACAAGGAGAACGGAAATGTCAGCACAATTAGCATGTACGAGATTGCGATCAACAATGCGCTGCAAAGGTCAAACTTGCGAGATTTCTTCGAGGAATCTGTGAATAAATGAAGGAAATGTTTATTGTTTGGAGTAATTAATTAACATATCTAAATTAGGTGAGATGTGGCGGATTTTGTGCCAATAAAATGCATGTATATTGTAACTGGAAGATCAATCTTAAGCCATTTGAAAGCTGTAGGGTATTGGCATCACGAGAGATCTGATAAATGGGTAAAGGTTATCTGTCTGAAAGCAAGGCAATAGTTGATAGAGACGCGAATCCATGAGCTAAATTCCATACGACTTAATACTTGGTATAAAACTGACACATGAAAATTGAGAGGAAGACAGACACTTTGGAGCTTTGTTGAATTTTCCGGGCAGGATTTAGGAAATTCTAAATA
>JACCGJ010016052.1:0-13278 GCA_013407085.1 Atriophallophorus winterbourni | reverse complement strand
AAGAGGTGATCGCGCTCTCTGCCCACATTGAAAAAATGTTCATGCAAGTTTCTGTACCTGGTATTGACCGAGGTGCTCTGAGTTTTTTGTGGTGGCCGAACAGTGACTTATCTCAAACTCCTACTGAATACCAGATGGCGGTTCATCCTTTTGGAGCTGTTTCATCGCCATTTGTCGCGAATTTTGCACTCAAGCAGACGCTTGTGCATTGCGATCAGAACGCCTTTCCGCTGGTTGCCGAAGCTATTCAAAATAACTTTTATGTTGACGATTTGCTGATTTCTGTATCAAGGGAGAGTGATGCAATAATCTTTGTCGACAAAATTCACCGGCGTGGAATACCTACAGATATCTACAGTGACAATGGAACAAATTTCGTTGGCGCTCAGAGAGAGCTTCGTGAATGCGTGATAAAGTGGGATGAGCATAAAATAAACGAACATCTTGCATCACAAGGAACACGGCGGCATTTCCAACCTCCATATGCAAGTCATCGTGGTGGTGTTTGGGAACGTGTTATCAGGTCTGTTAGGAGGATACTGTTTGGATTGTTATTGGAGCAAGTTGTATCAGATGAAGTACTAAACACTCTGATGGTCGAGGCTGAACGTATACTGAACAACCGTCCATTAGTTCCGGCCTCATCGGATTCCGCGGAAAATGTGGCTTTGACACCCAACCACCTATTAATTTTACGAGGAAATGCGGGACTACCCACTTCTGTTGCTCAAAATTATCTGCGAGGATGGAAGCAAGCCTCTTATCTTGCTGATATTTTTTGGCGTAGATGGCTACATGAATATTTGTCTACACTGCATACCCGCCAAAAGTGGTTTCGAAAACACCGAAACTTGAAGGTTGGTGATTTAGTTCTCGTGGTGAACGACGCAACACCTCGTGGATCCTGGCCCTTGGGTAGAGTAACTGAATGCGTTTTGTCGAAAGATGGGTTAGTAAGACAAGTTTGTGTGCAATCAAGAGGGGTAGTAATTAAGCGGGATATTCGTCAACTTTGCTTTCTGGAAGCAGATTCGAATATAACGGATGGAGATGCAACGATACCATCGAACGTGGATGCTGGTACCGGAACGGGGTTTGTCACGTAAAGGGACCAGGCCAGCTAAATTGGTTGTGGTAAGGCATGGAAAACGTCTGGCTTCTAACCAATCTGGCTGAAAAGGCCGGTGAATTTTGTCACATGTGTGAGGCATGGAGAACGTCTTGTGCATTGTGACATTTTCTCACTTTGTTCCTAGATAATAACGTCTGATAGCCATTATGATATGACCGGCGATGGGTAAAGATATGGGGTAGGATACCAGAGCATGTACGTTGTCAGCCTTTGAGAAATCCGGCGCGGATTTCGGGGGGCGGTGTAAGATGTACATTGAATTTATTTTATTGACAACTAACTGTTTAAATCTACTGGTATTTTTGTATATTTTTACCATTTTTGTTTTACCGAACTACTTGAATTTATTCGTTCTTGAGCTTAATTTTGTGTATCTTTATTTGGCCGTTTGCGCGCTATTTGAAGTTGCAATCGTTCGTGGTCATTGTTGCTGTTGAATATTCTTGTTTTTGGATTCAGTACGAAGCGGAATAATTGAGGTTTGCTATTTTTATTGTATAATTATTTTGCTTCAATAGTACCGTACTCATCTCACGTATTGTCTTGTCAATATTTTGGTGGGCTTGGACGCGTCACTCAACCGTTGGATAGACACATTGGTGTTTATATCGTGACTGAAATCTTTGACGTTGAACTCGATTTTCCCCGGACCGAATTGTCGGTTACAGTACTCAATTGGCTTCGTTCGAGCAAATGAGGAAAACGAAGAAATCGTCGAAGAAAACGACTGAACACGACCAAAAGGATCCTTTGGACGGGCAAGTCGGTAATCTTTCATTGGTTGATAACATGTCATGCTCTGGTTCGGTAGTTAGTTCTAACTATGATAATCTTAGGGCGCAGTTTGTGCAGGCACAAATAGAGGAAGAACAGAAGCGTCAGGAGCTTGAGCTAGGACTGTTGAACGCTGCGAATGCTACTCGACTTGCACGACTTAAATTAGAACTGTCTGAGGATGGAGATTCTCGCCAGGTTGCTGGAGACGGTAAGGCTGAGAAGACCGTCAAAGAATGTCTTAGCTCAGTTAAACTCCAAGATGCACGCAAAGTTTCAAGTCATTTCCTTGACCGTGTAACACCGGTGATGCCACGAGTAGAATTACAGTATTTCGATGGCAATCCATGCCAGTATTGGAAATTTATACGTCAGTTTGAAAACTATATTGAAAGTAATGTTTTTGACGACGGACAACGTATGCTGTATTTGCTGCACTATTGTAAAGGTCAAGCGCGAGATGCTATCGATGGATGTAGTATGTTGCTGCCCGAAACTGTCTACAAAAGGGCGCGAGAGATATTAACTGATCTCTACAGACAGACTCACGTTATCGCGCGGTCAATGATTGACCGGTTAATTTCATCCATGGAAAAAGTAAAGTCAAACGGGGTTTCGCTGACACAAATCTCGATAGAGATGCAGAACTGTGAGACTGCTCTATCTCAGATGAATTGCGATGCGGACCTAGATTCGTTGACGACACTTGAATTAGTCGTCTTTAAGCTGCCACACGAATTGCAGGATCGGTGGGCGAGGTTAGTTGATGTGATTTACCGAGACAATCGCCAGCCAAAGTTCCACGATTTGCAAAGTTTCATTGCAGACGAAGCGCGAATAAGTCGTAGTCGTTTCGGTCAAATCGCAACGAAAGCAAATGTGAAGGTGACTGACAAGACAGGAACAGAATTTGCGCGTATTCATAATACGGTGAATCAAATGGACCAGTTTCACTCGAAGATAGCCGTTAATTGCTATGTTTGTGGTGGTGAACACCATTTGGAGAAGTGTGACAAGTTCAGATCTTACGATGTGACTGGTCGGTGGAACGCTGTCAAGAAACATCAGGCTTGTTTCTTGTGTCTTTTCAGAGGTCATCGTGCTACGGATTGTCGAAAGAAAGGCCTGTGTTCTGTTTCTGGCTGTAACGGAAGACACAGTCACCTCCTTCATATATACCAGAAGGAAGAAACTGAAAATTCTCTGAAATGTAACAGTCTGAATACTAGTTACGAACGTGTTCGTCTAGGCACATTTCCTGTTACTATATTGGGACCACATGGCGCAGTAGATACATACGCTATGTTAGATAATGGTTCTGATCTGTCCCTGGTGAAAAGCAGTCTTCTAATAAAGTTGGGAATCCAACCTGAGAAAGAAGTTTTGCATGTTCGAACACTAAATTCGGTATCTCATCTAGACTCAGGCACGACGGAATTGTCTTTGGGGCCATTGGGTTGCCAAGAGCCTGCCGTACTCATAAATCGTGCATTCTGTGTACCGGAGTTACCGAGAAACAATAGTTGTTCAGCTGCTATAGACGCCATGCCGTGGGAACATCTGAAAGACCTTGACTTGCCTGACATTCCTGATAAAACTATTGGCCTGCTTATTAGAGCAGACGTACCGGATGCACACTGGGTGATGGAGCAGAGATTAGGTCGCCGTAACGAACCCTTTGCTTATCAAACAACACTTGGCTGGGTGGTTCTTGGACCAGTTATCTCAGACCCGACACGCAACAAGTTTGTGTTTAGTGTGCAACGGGAAGACACGGATGTGGCTGAGCAATTGAAGTTGATGTACAATAATGAATTCGAGGATAGTGCCTCATGTGATCAACAACTGTCGAGGGACGAAATAAAAGCCGTTCAAATTGTCGAAAAATCTTGTCGTTTGAAAGATGGACATTTTGAAGTGTGTTTACCTTGGAAAAAGGATTTCCACAGACTCTGTAGCAACCGTGAACAAGCAAGGGCGCGTTTACAGAGTCTGCGTTCTAGGTTTCTGCGAGATCCTGAGTTACTTCAAAGGTATGCAAGTGTGATGGAACACAATTTTATCTGCGGATATGCAACTCATGTTCCAGATCATCAATTATCGACAAACGTTCGACCTCGATGGTATCTTCCTCATCACGCAGTTATTAACCCTATGAAACCTGGTAAGATAAGGGTTGTACATGATTGCGCCGCCAAGTTCGGAGGTGTATCACTCAATGATTGTTTATACCAAGGTCCAGATACACTGCGTAGCTTAGTTGGTATACTTTTGCGATTCCGTAAAGAGGTGATCGCGCTCTCTGCCGACATTGAAGAAATGTTCATGCAAGTTTCTGTACCTGTTGATGACCGAGGTGCTCTGAGGTTTTTGTGGTGGCCGAACAGTGACTTATCTCAAACTCCTACTGAATACCAGATGGCGGTTCATCCTTTTGGAGCTGTTTCATCGCCATTTGTCGCGAATTTTGCACTCAAGCAGACGCTTGTGCATTGCGATCAGAACGCCTTTCCGCTGGTTGCCGAAGCTATTCAAAATAACTTTTATGTTGACGATTTGCTGATTTCTGTATCAAGGGAGAGTGATCCAATAATCTTTGTCGACAAAATTCACTGACGTGGAATACATACAGATATCTAGAGTGACAATGGAACAAATTCCGTTGGCGCTCAGAGAGAGCTTCGAGAATGCGTGATAAAGTGGGATGAGCATAAAATAAACGAACATCTTGCATCACAAGGAACACGGTGGCATTTCCAACCTCCGTATGCAAGTCATCGTGGTGGTGTTTGGGAACGTGTTATCAGGTCTGTTAGGAGGATACTGTTTGGATTGTTATTGGAGCAAGTTGTATCAGATGAAGTACTAAACACTTTGATGGTCGAGGCTGAACGTATACTGAACAATCGTCCATTAATTCCGGCCTCATCGGATTCCGCGGAAGCTGTGGCTTCGACACCTAACCATCTATTAATTTTACGAGGAAATGCGGGACTACCCACTTCTGTTGCTCAAAATTATCTGCGAGGATGGAAGCAAGCCTCTTATCTAGCTGATATTTTTTGGCGTAGATGGCTACATGAATATTTGTCTACACTCTATAACCGCCAAAAGTGGTTTCGAAAACACCGAAACTTGAGGGTTGGGGATTTAGTTCTCGTGGTGAACGACGCAACACCTCGTGGATCCTGGCCCTTGGGTAGAGTAACTGAATGCGTTTTGTCGAAAGATGGGTTAGTAAGACAAGTTTGTGTGCAATCGAGAGGGGTAGTGATTGAGCGGGATATTCGTCAACTTTGCTTTCTGGAAGCAGATTCGAATATAACGGATGGAGATGCAACGATACCATCGAACGTGGATGCTGGTACCGGAACGGGGTTTGTCACGTAAAGGGACCAGGCCAGCTGGATTGGTTGTGGTAAGGCATGGAAAACGTCTGGCTTCTAACCAATCTGGCTGAAAAGGCCGGTGAATTTTGTCAAATGTGTGAGGCATAGAGAATGTCTTGTGCATTGTGACATTATCTCACTTTGTTCCTAGATAATAACGTCTGATAGCCATTATGATATGATCGGCGATGGGTAAAGATATAGGGTAGGATACCAGAGCATGTACGTTGTCAGCCTTTGAGAAATCCGGCGCGGATTTCGGGGGGCGGTGTAAGATGTACATTGAATTTATTTTATTGACAACTAACTGTTTAAATCTACTGGTATTTTTGTATATTTTTACCATTTTTGTTTTACCGAACTACTTGAATTTATTCGTTCTTGAGCTTATATTTCTGTATCTTTATTTGGCCGTTTGCGCGCTATTTGAAGTTGCAATCATTCGTGGTCATTGTTGCTGTTGAATATTCTTGTTTTGGGATTCAGTACGAAGCGGAATAATTGAGGTTCGCTATTTTTATTGTATAATTATTTTGCTTCAATAGTACCGTACTCATCTCACGTATTGTCTTGTCAATAATTTGGTGGGCTTGGACGCGTCACTCAACCGTTGGATAAACACATTGGTGTTTATATCGCGACTGAAATCTTTGACGTTGAACTCGATTTTCCCCGGACCGAATTGTCGGTTACAAACTACATTAACGAACTTGATCGATTTGTTGACAATTTCTCATTGCAATATCGGAAATGTACTCATGCAACTACCGGACAAACTCCAACTATGTTATGCAGATCAAGATCCCTGAGATCCAATCTGCTGGGTCTAGGATCAGCTGAAATTTCATCTCATCATGGCAATGAATTCCGATTGAGTTCTGGTATCGTGCTTGGCAATAACGGTAAATGCACGGTAAAAATAATAATGGACCCTGATGATGGCTCAATGCATCGCCGTCATGTGAATCAAAGAGATTCACAGAGATTCAGGTCAGTTATATTCCTATTGTAATTACGTTGACGATCATACCACCACTATCCTAGATACCTCTAAAGATGCTGAACCGGAAAGAGTGATCGGAAGATCGAAACGTTTGATTAACAAGCCGTCACGGAGTTATAAACTCAACCCTGACCGGATGACCCCGAGAAGGATACAAAGCGCAACGAGCTACATGTTTACGGTTTGCCAAACGTCGGTAAGTCCAAAGGCGAATTCAGTCGCGTGTTAAGATTGTTTCTCGAAAGTTCATGCTAAATGTGACAAATCACTAACCTCAGATTTGGTAACGACTATTAATGGAGATGTTTATTTTAGCGTTTGCCAGGCTTGCAAGGCCAAACAAACAGTGTCCTTTTCGGAGTCAAAAATCCCTGAGAATGAAATTGAGACGCGTCTAAATCGACTGGAGTTCATTATCAAAAAACTAAATGAATTGATAAACAAGTACATAAAGTCAACATTGTCGCCCAACTTAGAGGTTGCTGCCGAAAAGCCGGTAGAAAATCCATCATATTCGAACAGAACAACATTTGCCCAGATAACTGCGCAGATGTTGACTAAAACGGGGAAGCGTTCGTTGGGATGAGTGACTCCTCAACTTAACGGAAACGAGATAGGACTCAGAATACACTACTAAAATGACTGACTCAAATTATAAACCTTAGTGTTATATGTACAAACATAACCGATTCGCAGGAAACGCTGTTTGGAGCTAAGCAAAAACACGACTTAGCTGAGCGGTAGAAACTCTGTAGTCAGATGAGACTGGCCGCAGCTACTCCCTCATCAATAGTTCGATTGAACCGCCACCTAACTTCTCTTCACAAGGATGATCCTCGACTTCTAAGAATAACGCTGCTATTTGTGGGGGATATGGAAAACGTACTCCCAAATGCTTACCTTCTTAGAGGCGTTCCAAAGACTTCATGTCGTATCCATGCAGACTTACTATGTTAAGAGCGAAAGTCGTCGTGGAAATCTCGAGAAGAAAGTAATTCAAGAAGTATTGTAGTTTTAGGTGTTCCGGGAGTTGCTGCTGACGTACTATCTCAAGAAAAGTCTGAGCACGATCACAGACAGTGGAAATATTTAGACGAAACAATTTCTATTGAAAATGCCATACTTGTGGATGCTTTAAGGATACCGATGTCTGTCAAGCGGCAGGGCAATCTTCTAGCCATTTAAAGCTAACCTTCTTCACAATCGAAATGACCGATACTATCGAACGTGAATGGAAAGCTAATAGAAAAAACCTACCCCAAAACGTCAAGTTGAGCTTGCCCAGGGTAATAGGCGGAAGCAAGCAAACGGATAGTACCGACCCACAAGCGCATAGTGATGGAGCTCAACTTGAATGTCGTGCGATAGCTTAAAAAACTTGAGCATTCCGACTCTAACTGAGTCGGCTCATTGATAAATTTTCATGATTTGAACACCACAAACTTTATAAGATGTTTATATACGAATGCGCAAAGCCTTCCGAACAAATTAGCTGAGTTAACCAAGATATGTTAGCGCTACTCACCTGACATTATCGTTATTACGAAACATGATATTCTTCCCAATTGATTGAAACGGAGATATCAACTCCAAATATGAATTTGATAAGGAACGATCGAAAGAGAATTGGTGGTGGTGTTGCTCTTTATTACCATAATCGACTCCAGTGTCATACAATAGACAAGACAGAATTCACGCCCGAGGATACAATTTGGTGCTCTTCAACGCTGATGTCTGGTGAAGTCTGCATTATTGGTGTGGTCTACCGGTCCTCTTTATCTACGGAATCGTACAACGAAACTTTGATCCAAGTGCTTCAGCGCTTGACACGCACACAGCAAGCAACGACACTTATTATGGGTGATTTTAATCTGTCCGCCCTTTATCTCAGGGACGATCACTCCCCACAAACGCTATAATACCGATTTAGATAGTTAATAGATTCAATCCCTTTATACAACCATGTTCCCGAATGCACCCGGAGGAGATGTTCTGACCGCCCTTCTGTCTTGGTGTTAACATCGGAGAAACAATCTATCAAAGCGTTCGAATTCCAGGCTCCGCTGGGTCTTAGCGACCATTCAGGGCTTGTGTTCGACGATATTTGCAGTACTCAACAATCGCTTGCTCCGAATGGGGTGGTTCGACGGGTAGATAAACTGACCCTAAGTAAATCGCTCGTGCAGATTAAGCATTTTCAGACGGACAACATACGTCCTGACTCGCAATGGAACTAACTTGTAGGTTTTCTGAAACTGAAGATAGACAAGAACTCGCAGATCGTTCAGAAAAAGTGCGTCCATGAATTTCGTTTTGTTGTCCGCAGCAGAACTAAAACGTGGATAGCACTGAAGCGAGCAGCGTGAGTGCAGCACAAAGCTAACAATACTTCTACTTCTTGGCAACATTTTCGTATGTTACGCAACAAAGTGACTGCACTTATTCGAGAGGATACGGAAGCACACCAATTGATGCTCCAGTCAAAAATGAAACACAACCCTCAGTTAATATACAAAATCATGAACGTGAAAGCAAAATTCAAACGTGGTATTTTTCCCATCCAGAATGGCACAAAACTCACTGAAATAGCGTTGGAAACCGCAAATGCTCTGGCAATTTACTACTCTAAAGTGTTCGTGTCAAATGGTTTTAGTGGAATGTTCTGAGTATTCAATCAAAACAGGAATCGAAACATTGTGCGATATTTCGATATGCAGTGATTGTCGCAAGTCATTTACTCAAAATAAATGTAAGAAAATCCCCAGGAGCGGATCGCATCACACTGGATGTACTCAGGTTTTATCACCATCCGCTTTGTGAACCGCTCTCTAGCCTGTTCAACTTTCCGTTGCTTAAGTGAGTGGTACCAAAAAATTGGAAGTCCGGCGTGATAACACCCATTTTTAAAGGCGGCTGCCGATCTTACGCTGCAAATTATAGTCCTGTCACACTTTAATCTGTTATTGCTAAGGCTATGGAACGTATGGTATCGAAAAGAATGGTTGCAGACGTTGAATCGCATAATTGTTTTTCACCAGCGCAGCATGGATTTCTAACTCAACGATATTGTCTCACAAATCTTCTCATAGCGTTAGACGACTTCACGAAGGAGTTAGATAGACGTTCTTGCATCCACATCTGTTACGTAAACATTCCGAAAGCTTTTGACAGAGTCAATCATCCTTTGCCTCTTCAAAAACGGATGCTATAAGGAATATGTGTACCACACCTCTCATGGTTGTGCGACTATCTCTCAGACCGCGACGCCCGAGTTAAAGTTAACGGAGTGCTATTCCAAACGTTCAAAACCACCAGTGATGTCCCAAAAGTTCTGTGCTAGGCCCTCTTCTCCTTCTGTTGTACATACACGATTTACGTTTTCCCTCATGTCGTCCAAAATGTTCCTGTCCGGGGATTTGGACGCCGATTAGTACTGCAGAGGATTGCGAGAAACTACAAATGGATTTGGACAGCGTGTCGAATTGGGCAGCCATGAATGACATATCATCCAACATACAGAAATGTAAGATGCTCTATCTTGGCGAGAATGTTCCTTGGACATAACGATTGGGAACTGAAAACCTAGCATGGAGCTCATTAGAAAAAGATCTTGGAATGTGGATTAGCGGTAACCTGAAGAGCACAGTGCACTGCCAGAATATATATCGACTGGCCAACAGATTGTTAGGTATCGTTTGGAGAATAATGGAAAGATTCTCCCTGGTAACGTTACCTTCGCCCTACGATGGAATATGCGGTCGGGGTCTAAGCTCATTGGCTGCGAAAAGATATTACTCTCTTCGATAAATTCTATAATAGAAAAACAAAATTAGTGGTGGATCTTCGCATTGTTCCGTACACCAAAAGATTGCAACGTCTGGGTCTATGCGACTCCACCTAAAGGAATTGTGGCTACTAAAGGACACTCACTAATACACTTACTCGATTTGTGTGACGGGAAAGTGACACGCGGACATACTTTATCCCCTTATGTTCCAAGTTCCCGTGTTGATTGTCGGCGCCATTTTTCCGCCGTACGTGCTATATTTCTATGGAATTCCCTACCTCAACATGTGATTGACCTGCACCAAAACAATCAGACGATAGACTTGTCCCAAAGCAGAACACGTGAGCAGCGTGGATAATATATTCAAATTGTGTACATATTCACATGTATTATTATAACAAACAAATGACAAAATATGTAGGATTAATGTAATACAATATACAATTATGAAAACACCATAATACTCCCTTCCTAGAGCGTAAGAAGAGAGTGAAACGCTCGAAACGAAACGTTAATCCGCGTAGTCTGCAAGATTTGCAGGCCACCTGACTCTCCGACCTGATCGAGATTTTTTAATTGGGGGAGGGAAGTCATACGATGGAAGAGAGTGTTCATACGGCTGGGTCGATTGGGTTGACGGAGGCACACTGGGGATAATAGGAGTGGGCGAGGTTAAAGGAAAACTGTCAACATCGAAGGTACCACTTGAGGTGTGAACATTTGAGGGGGATGTTTCGTCGCGCACTGGTTCGATAAAAGCTGCTTCCAAGCGGTCAATAGTAACCGTATCTTGTGCACCATTTTTCTCGATGACGGAGTATTTGGCGAAGCGGCTAATGACTTCGAAGGGTCCAGTGTTTGGGGCTTGCAGGTGTTTGCGCATATGATCAGTTCGAATAAAGACAAAAGCACATGACTGTAGATCACTTGACAAGTAAACGTCACGATTGTATGGGCGAGTAGGGGTGACACGGAATTGACGCATGAATGATCGTAAGCGATTGACATAATTGAGAACGGTGATGTCTGCTGCTACGTCATGGGGTGCGATCAATTCACCAGGGAAGCGGAGTGGAGTGCCGTAAACTAATTCTGCCGCAGAACAACTGAGATCTTCTTTGACAGTAGCACGTATACCAAGAAGGATCAATGGCAGGTTCTCTGCCCAATTTTCTGTATTACCATGTGACATCAGTGCGGCTTTTAACTGTCGATGGAATCGTTCAACTAGTGCGTTAGCGCAAGGATGGTAAGCTGTTGTTTTTATGTGATAAGCACCTAGAGCAGTAGTCAACTCACGTAAAAGGTTGGATTGAAACTGGGATCCACGATCCGTAGTAATATTTGATGGGACACTATAATTGCTGATCCAGTTTTGCAGAAACGTTTTCACTACGGTTTCTGCTGTAATATCGGTAATAGGGATGGTTATATGGTATGAAAGCACAAGCCTGATCCAGCGTTGCGTAAACCGAATGCATTTTTAGAAATTCGTAAAGACCAAAAGGTGTGGTGATGGCTGTTTTCGGAATATCTTCCTCGGCGACAGGTATCTGGTGGTAAGCATGCAACAGGTCTAGTTTGAAAACACAGTCTTTCGATGCAAAATAAGTGCGAAGTCGTGTATGTGGGGGATAGGGTAACGATCGGGAACAGTAACTCTGTTAAGAGCACGGTAATCTCCACATGGACGCCAGGTATCAGCTTTATTCTTCTCAACCATGTAAAGAGGGCTTGCTTATGGCGATTTGGATGGCTGTACGATTTCAAGTTCAAGCATGTGTTCAAAGTCACGCTTTGCGACCTCGAACTGGTTCGGAGCCAAACGACGGGG
This sequence comes from Atriophallophorus winterbourni, assembly GCA_013407085.1. NCBI lineage: Eukaryota > Metazoa > Platyhelminthes > Trematoda > Plagiorchiida > Microphallidae > Atriophallophorus > Atriophallophorus winterbourni. The sequence goes on along the minus strand of JACCGJ010016052.1, from coordinate 1,359 downwards.
TCTTTTGAACACTGGAGGACCACGGGTCAGAATGTGGTGTTTGACATCAAGTTTAACAGTAGTAGATTGCGAAACCGGCTTAAAAACTTCGGAAAAATTATGTCAGTAGGTCACTAAACGCTGATGAGATGTCAGGTGTAAGTACTTGAATGGTTCGGATGGGGAAATCACAGAAGTTACCAAACGAATTAATCTTTGTTAAATTGTCTATAAGCTTATGTGTAGCTATATTGATTGAATGATCAAAATGAGAAAGTTAATCTGCACATAGAATTGTTACTTTGACATAGGCGAGTGTGAAAATCCATCGAAAATTACGTCTGAGACCTAATTCGACAGAAAGTGATCTCTCACCGAAAGCAGAAATTTTCGTGCCGTTTGCCGCCTGTAACGTCAACGAAGACGGGTTCTTGCGTTCCGTATTGGATAGTGAGATGACGCTAATTTCGGCACCCATGTCGATGACCAATCGCAATTTAGTGGCCCTGTCGGTAACGTAAAAGCGACGGCTTTGAAGGGTGCCAGACAGAGCTGCCATGTCTACTGTCTGGCTTCCCGGTTTCCCTGTTTGGACAAATTTGAGTCGTGAGTGCAAGGTGGCGTGCAGTGCAGGGCTTTTGCACCGAATCGACGATGATAATAGCAAAGACGCGATCCGTTAGAACGACTGGTAGATCGTTTCTTGGGCTGACGAGGATGATCATTTCGAGAGTTGCTACGGGATCGTGCAATGTTTTGTACTTGCAGTGACAAGTTATGGAACATCGATTTCAACTCTTCAAAATCGCTGGGAGTCTGTATACGAGAATTTTCATCACTCGTGGGTCTGACGTGAGATAATGTAACGCTGTGTGAGATATCGTGAACTTCGTCTGCAATGCGTGCCAAGTGTTAGAGACTGGTGTGCTTGTCCATAATGGCTAAAACTTTGCAGACGTCGGCTGTACGACTCTGCTGCCATAATTCACGAATGATCTTGTCATCAACAGGCTTGTAATTGGACCATGTGTCGCAGGTGTTGTGACGGAGTGTGATCAGCCATTTCTAAACCTGACAAAAGTTTCCGTAGGTTTTGCTCGTCAGTAGACGAAGTGCGTGAGATGATGGCATGTTTAAGTGCATCGTACGGATTATCAGCAGGACGGTTGTATATTAAATTAGCAACCTCCTTTGCGACTGACGGTGGCAACATACCAACAACACGATTATACTGGTTTCTACTGAGTTTCTACGCGGTAAGACTCGAATAATGCTTCGATTTGTGCGAACCAGAGGCGATGGTCGTTCATACCAAAAGAGGGAAGGCTAAAGCGCGACATAGTGTCTGTAGAAATGTCCTCAGATGGGGTATCAGAAAAT
>JACCGJ010016051.1:0-13589 GCA_013407085.1 Atriophallophorus winterbourni | reverse complement strand
CAAAGTGATTCGTGGTCAAGCACTCAAGGCGCATATGGATCACCAAATTTATGTGTTGCTCACGTCCCCCGAAATTACACACCACTACCGGTTTCTGGCTGTTTGCCGTCATCAGGTGGAGACAGTGAGATAGGTTCAAATATATTCTAACTTTCAGCTTCGTAATTGCAACCTAAGTATAAATTTAGTACATGTACATTGATATATTCCATGTAGCAGTAAGGTTTCTTACGTGATCATTGAGAAGTTTTTAGAATTTTGTTTCGCAATCATTGATGCAACCTAACTTCAAAATACCACTGAATTCTTAATCACCGTTGGCAAGAGAATATTCGTAAATCCCTTCAGCAATACTTATACTCACAGGGTAAATAAAATAATTCATAGATTTCAACGTAGTATAAGTTTCGCAAATTTGTGTGAATTTCTGATCTAAAATAGGTAGGATACAAGGTCTCTGATATTTATACGCATCCCGAGAAAAGAAACTCTTCGGAAATCCTACTTATTACCACTAACTACCAACTAGCCATTCACATTCGTCCAAATATTATGTTGCTTAACAACGGATGAAAGTGAAGTACTGTTAATGATATATGTCAATCCATCGTTGACTGGTGTCTTGTGTAGTATCGCAACAAAATGTCCTGCTACTGACTTGGCTTTACGTCAACTAAGGAAAACGCTGCTGTTGAGATGATAGTTAAAGAAAACCACAGAATAGAGGTATTTAAATAGAATGTGCATCGTAAAGTTGATGCCGCATGTTTAGGAAATCAGTTCACTTGTGGTAAGCGAGGTCTTGATTCAAGTTCTCCATCGATTTGCACTTTTATAACATATATGAGTTCAACATTCATTCAATAAAACTGGCCTTCTGTTTCAAAATATTTCATTTTATTCCTGGTGTAAGTGCATAGCTTAATCGATGCAGGTAATAACCGAAAGACTAATTCTTACATTCCCATCTTGATCTGCAAGGGAGTCAGAGAATAAATCAATGAATATTGCGTGGTAGCATCACGCGGAGAAATTGAGGATCGGAATTTTACACCATCGCCAGATTATTAATTACACTTTGTTAAGCCTCTTTTCTGACAATATTGTAATCTAAATTTAAAATCGGAAAGTTTTAGAGAAACTGCTTGCCTACAAACAATCCCAACCTCTATAAGAGAAACCAATGTCATATTTTCAATGAACATAAAATTCATGTAATTTTATTCCCGCCAAGAATTGTCCGTCACTCTCCTGCAAACTAAAACTTAGTTATTTCATTGAGACACGATGACATCTCGTTGGGAGTGACGTGAATATTGATTTTCTCGCCAAAACGCAGCTGCTCACAATTATGGAAGTTAAACACTAATTAAACGTGATTGAACGATATTTTCAATCTGTTTGGCAATCCAACCGCTATAAATCAGAGCAGTTGTATTTGGTTGAGTATAAACGACGAACAATATTTTGGAAATATTTCACATAAACTTTACAATTTTCGTAAAACACACCAAAACGAATATTTTATCGTATTAAACATTTTTCTCAGGGGAAAAGTACAGGCGTCACGCGACACTGAACGTGTAGACATAGTTATATGACGAGTAACCAAGGTCAAATTTAAATTTGGCGGAAATTTGAGTTGGAACAAACAGCATGTGTTGCGTTTAATGGAAAAGATTTGTTGATAAGATACAACAGGTGGGAACCAAATGATACTTAAATTTGCAGATTCTAATTTAATAATTTCGTTCGAAAATTGAATATAAACACAATGCGATTAACTGTGTCTTATCAATTCTTGGTGTGCGAGAAGATAGCCATTATTATGGTTCTAGATAAACACGTGAAATTTAATGTTGGGCAGACTTTTAGTGTTTTCACTCACCTATTTTACATCAAAGTGATTCAAATTTGTAATGGTCTAAAAAGCATTTAGCTTATGCTTATGAGTTATATACAATAAAAAAGAAGAAGAAGAAGATGGAAACTCATGTAGTGTAAATCGTATCAAAATTTGGGTTTTCTCTCAAGTATTTGTCCAAATTAGCTTTAAAAATATCCAGGTTGGCTGAGTGTGTAACAGTGGAGGGGAGGGTGTTCCATGTGAAACTTACACGTACAGCATACGAATATCTTCGACAGTTCAGTCTTGAAGTCGGAGTAAGCACTGTAAGTTCATGTTTCCGACTGGCACGGGGTGGCGAGCGGGTGAAAAGTTTGGACAAGGGATGGTTAGGGACGTACATAATGTTGTACATCAGTATGAGGTCACCTCATATTTAATTCAATAGAAAACATTTAAGAATTGGCGAATAACATAAATGAAATGTTAAAATGTACAAGATTGAATCCATTAATCTGGAGTTCATATATTGGTGCGATTGCATCCAAGGACAGTGATTCGTAGAATGTCTCCCACAAAATAGTTAAGCTTTACGGTCAATGAAGCAACGAGTGTTCCATGAAATTTTGCTCAAAATGTGACAAATAACGCTGACAAAAGTTGAGTAAAACTTTAGAACGAAATCATGCGAGTTTTATGAGTTATATGATCCATCAGGTGTTTAGAAGATATCCAATTATGCAATCTTCATTCTTTACAAAAATGACAGCTCGTAAATAGAAAGGCTAGCGTCAAACATTCCCACGAAATTTTTAAATATGTTATTACATCATGAAAAAAGAAATTTTGTAATGAATCGGTGAGAGCAGTTTATAGGTAACGTTATGCAGTGCTATCACATCCTATGACAAAACGGTCAAGTTTATCGGAACGGTAAGCTTGAATCCGGACTGAGATTTTATTCGGATGACAAAGCGTACAGTTGATGATTCGGGTCCATAGTTTAAAAATTTGAAGTATACAAAAAACATTATTGTCAGAGCCATAAATTCCAAACGTCGGCTTGCAAACTATTTTGGTCCATGTTATGCTGTTTCAAATAGAACACTTAAGAGTAAAAGCTCGCAAGAGCATCCGATGTCTCATGAACTGTAGCAGTCATTCCTTGTTCTGTCATGAGTGGAAAAACACCTAGTTTTAATTTTGTTCTTTCATTCACAATTTTGTACAGTATTTTTGATTATATTCCAATCTTTCCATCATGCGTTGCTGGTACTGTTGCTTGTCCTATGGTCAATCTGTTTCCGTATTAGGGTGAAATTCAATCAAAGTTGCAGGAGTAGCAAGATCACAATGAATGGCCCCTGCTCGTCTTTACAATGAAATCCATTTTCCGGTTCTACTACCAACAGTGAATCGGAAGGTGCGGACATCTTTGTTGCGAATAAATCGAAAGTTTGATTGATTTTGCATCTGAAGGTAGTTCAGCATGAGTTGTAATGTGTAGTTTAGTCATTGAAATTAGGTTGGACCTCGTTTAGTTCACAGAGTGCTTATCTGAGTCTCTAAAATCAAGTTTACGGATGACTTTCGGTTCGTCGTTATGCCTCAGAGCATTGCATACATGGTCACTCCGGAACAATGGAGCTCCGTAGGCTATTGATTCGTTAGCCGATGCTTTCGAAGTCAAAACAAGGTAAAGAATAGATGGCCGATCTGTTACTTTCATTTGTGTATAGTTGAAGACGTGACTGTACAATGGTACTACTTCGAATACTCCGCGAAGTTTGTGCTCCAGTGAGTTCGTTGGATGCTGGCCTCTTGTGTATAACCGCGAAAGGTTGAAGTCCCCGATGATTAGCATTTGAACGTGCTGTCGAGCGTTGAGGCTCTGAAGTATTTCAACTAGCGTATCATTGTGTTATGCGATCGATGTTGGTAACCGGTATATGACCCCGATTTTACAGCTGTCTCCAGATACCAGGTCAAGTGAGCCCCACAGCGTGTCAGTGAGTGAAAAAACAGTATCTGAGATGATGTTTATCTTTAGTCGCTTGTGACAATACAACGTAAAACCACCTCCAACACCACAACGGTCACGGCGTTGGTATGTCATAATGGGAATAGAAAGTTCACTGTCGGTCATACTCGATTGAAACCAAGTTTCAGTCACAGCACGAAAATCAGGACAATTGTCTAAACAGATATTAATCAGTTCATCAACTTGTTGACTAAACATTGAGCATTTGTATAAACACATTTGATCGATACTGCTTGATGTAGCGATGAAGCATTTTGTATGTGATAAGACATTAAACAGTGTGATGCTAGATCCAGCTGAATAGTCAGTGCCTGGGATGATAAAACATGTGAGCTTTTAATTGCTAGCCGACCGCTTGATCAACTAATTTGTTGTATTCGGGCCGGTAAACCGAAGTAGTTGTACGCTTCGTATATAGTAAAGGAAGTTTGATAATCCAGATTTAATCCTTAAGGATTTGTTGTAACAAATTGCATGCAGTTCAACGATCACCGGGATATCAAAATATTCATTCAGACATAATAAACAATCATTGACCTAAACAAGTGTATACTTGAATGCCACTGTTGCATAGGGTTCGTACAATGAACCACGATGTACAAACACCGAATCACATAGTGATTCGTGGTCAAGCACTCCAGGCGCTTATGGATGACCAAAGTGATTTGTTGCTCACATTTTTTCGGGGGATATGAGCAACAAATCATTGACCTAATTCGATAATTTCATGTATCTTCATACATAGTCGGGATGAATTAGTGACATTTCATACGGCAAATGTGCATTCAAATCGTTTGGCAGCAAACTGAAGTTCCCTAAACTCTCTTACCGACGAGTTAATACCGGTGATAGTTCATTCACTAATGTACACAAGAAACAATTTTCATTTTAATCATGTCTGTTTTTGCTCAAAGTCTTCACGTTCGGAATGTACCAGTCCAAACAGCCGACATAAATTGAAAAAACTAACTAGGAAATTTCTTCTCGGTTCATTCCTTTTACGTTGAGAGAATCTTGAAACGGTCTATACAGCGCTGTCGCATTTTTACGTCCGTTCTGCCCATTTCTTACATCTTACTTATTACTATTCTGCTTTTTCTCAAACAACCAGCTTTTCAAATCATCGTATGCTGTGAATAGCATGACGTCTTGATACTAGGACAATAACAGCAGTATCGGGCATTCGAAGGAAATCAGGTGTGTAAAGTATGAAATTACGTGTGCATCAAACGGAATGGATATTAGGAAAAAATATATAAATGGTTTGTCTCTAGTATATAATTATTTTCACATACGTTTGAGATCATAGCAGAGATTGTCACGAATTTTGTTAGAAAAGCATGACTTAAGAAAAGCAATGATACACCGTTGTATATTCGAACAAGCAGTAGAAATTATTTTAAATCAGGACGTTTAAAGTCAAAATATTACATAGTCTGAAATATTTAGGTGAATACCATCGTGAGGAATCAGGTTAAACGGCGAAATCTGCATGATTAACTGCAACTATAGGCGCCTATTCTGAAGATCCATTGGTAACAAAGATAGTCCCAGTGAGGATCGATTTGCCTGAAAGATTTGGTTGTTGTTTGCCGACGATGCAGCCTTTATTGCTCACTCCCAAGAGAACCTACAGTCTCTAATGAACTGTTTTTCGTCAGCATGCAAAGACTTTGGTCTAACAATCAGCATGAGCAAGACCAAAGTCCTTGGTCAAGGGACTGTATCGCCACCAATCATCACTGTTGGAAACGTAAGCTTCGAACCGTACATCATTTCACATATCTTGGTTCAACCATAGCGGATAATCTCTCGCTAGACACGGAGATTGATAAGCGGATTGGCAGAGCAGCTGTAATTTTGTCCCGATTGAACTCTCGTGTTTGGGGTAACCGCAAGCTGACTGTAAAGACAAAGATGATGTTATACAGCGCGTGCGTATTAAATGCTTTACTATACGGCAGTGAAACCTGGGCCACCCACGCAAGACACGAACGGAAGCTGAATGCTTTCCATATACGAAGCATCCGTCGTATCTTGAACATATCGTGGATGGGCAGTGACTAACGCTGAAGTGCTTTCAAAAGCTGGTCTACAGTCTACAGAGCATGTTCACCCTATTACGTCAGCGCCGCCTGCTGTGGCTTGGTCATGTCTATAGAATGGAAAATGGTCGTATTCCGAAAGATCTACTCTACGGTGAGTTGCAATTAGGAAGTCGACCATTGGGCAGACCGCACTTGTCGGTACGAAGATGTTTGCCAAAAGAGATATGAAAGCTCTTGACATTGACCCCGCAAGCTGGAAAGAACTTGCTCCTGACCGCTTGCTTTGGAGGCATTGTGTAAAGCGTCGACTGCAAGCCGGGAAGGAGCAAATACAGCTCCTGGCTGCTGAACGCAGATCACGACGCCGGCGTGCAACTGATGCAATACAACAGAGTTCTGACTATCGTTGCAAGCGCTGCGGGAGAGATTGTTCCTCCCGAATCGGACTGTTTAGTCATTCAAAAAGCTGCAAAACATGAAATTTATGCGATTTGATGTACATCCATGGTTGACATCGACCGACGGAGGCTAACAACAACAACGTGGTATGTGTTTATGCACGGACGCTATCTGCGACGCCTGCTGAATAAGCCGCTTTATAGAATAACCTCACAACAGTCCTCAAAAACTATGTAGTGGCATTTGGTGATTTCAATGCCAGAGTTGGTGCAGATTATGAACCTTGACAAGATTGTCTCGGAAGGTTCAGAGTAGGTAAAACCAAAATAGACAACGTCTTTTAGAAATGTGCACACAGTTCAGTCTTTTGTCAGTAACACGTTCTTTCAAACAAAACCACAGCATAAAATATCTTGAAAACATCCACGCTCTGAGCATTGACGTAAGCTTGATCTTATTCTTGTTAGGCGCACTAATATAGAAAGCGTACTTCTCACCAGATCATATCAAGGCCCACACTACGACACTGACTATTCACTGGACTTTGCAAAACTGAAGGTTCCCCACGCGAGATTTCAACTTATCAAATTGTCTGCAGAGCCAAGGATAAAAGTCATTCGCATGTGCGAACCTAATTTCGCTGTGTGATTAGCAAAAGTCTCCACAGTCGAGTTCAACAAGATAACTCGAATCGGCTTCAGAAAACTGGAAATCGCTAAAAAGCTGAATAGGCCCAGTCACACTTTCCACTTACGGACCGAATAAAGCTTGAATGAGCGACTCGCAAAGCAAATGCTTCTGATGCGACTGCTGTGTTGAACGAGAAACGGTCAGCATTCTTGATGTGAAAATTGCGAGATAAAAATTGCGACTTCTAAGAGCAGCTAGAAATGAAGTCCAACAGACTGCAAGATACAAAATAGCCTCAGTATCCAAAAAGCTGCGGAGCTGAAAATTTTCACGGTATTTATGTTAAGATCAAGAGAGCCATTGGTCCAAATAAAACTTAAAACGGTTCTCATTAAGTCTGTACCTGGTAACCCGATTGCCGACAAATCTCAACAGATGGAATGATGGGTAGAACACATCTCTCTCTACTCGCGGGACTGTACGGTTTTACCGCAAGTACTTGAAAATGTTGAGCCGTTGCCAACCATTGATTATATAGATACTCCTCCCAATCTTGATCAGCTCAGTATGGCAATTGAACGCTTAGCGAATGGGAAGGCCTCTGGTGACGACGGAATTCAACCTTTGCTCATCGAATGCTGTAGAGCAGCATTATTACAGCCTCTTCAACATTTGTCTCTTAAGTGCCCAACAGGAGGAGTGTGTCCCACGAGAGATGCGAGAAACAATTATCATCACGTTTTTAATATTAAGGGTGATAGTGGCGACTGAAATAATTACAGATCCGGCTACATGTTTTATCTGATAGAATATAATCGGAATTTCAATGAAGGTTCGTGCGGAGGTAGATAACCCTTGACTCGATCTTCCTCTAGTACAACTTCGGGAAAAGTTTCGGAAACAGCGTATGCCATTCTACGCTGTTTTATTGATTTAACGAAGGCATTCGACTACGACAACAGGAATGGTTTTTTTAAAATGCTTGATCTGATAGGCTGCCCAACACGATTACTCAAACTCGTTATTTCAATCCAGTCATGCATGAAGCGCTCAGTCCATTTTGAGTGTTTCAGTTCAGAAGGGTGTGTTCTTGCTCCCACGCTGTTAGGCATTTTCGTTGCGAGTGTGATGTACATCCCTGGTCAACATCGACCGAAGGAGGCCAACAACAATAATCTGGCAATGATTTTATTGCCTTAAGATCAATCATTTAGTGTATGGAGATGTAAATTTTCATCCGTTGTACACAAGCTTGTATTGTATAATCCACACACGAATGTGTTGATTGGAGGCGATACAGTTCTTTGACTAAGGACTTCGGTCTTGCTCATGCTGATTGTTAGCCCAAAGTCTTTGCATGCCGACGAAAAACAGTCCATTAGAGACTGAAGGTGCTCTTGGGAGTGAGCAATAAAGGCTGTATCGTCGACAAACAGCAGGTCACGGATTAGCACATTTCGTGCCTCGGTTTGTGCTCTCAACCGTTTCAGGTTAAAAAGCTTGCAATCACTTCGCTTGCGTAGGTCCTGAAAGCGTGCTTCAGAAGCAGAGCAAAGAAAATGCCGAACTGCGTGGGAGCAAGAACACACCCTTGTTTGACGCCTCGGCGAATTTCAAAGTCTTCTGAGCTGATTCGTTAAAATGGACTGAGCCCTTCATGCCTGAGTGGAACGAAATAATGAGCTTGAGCAGTCTTGGGGGCAGCCTATCAACTCAAGCATTTTGAAAAGACCCTCCCTGCTGACGTAATCGGATGCCTTCGTTAAATCAATGAAAACAGCGTATAATGGTATACGCTGTTCCCGACACTTTTTTGAAGTTGTCTTAGGAAGAAGATCATGTCAACGGTTGATCTTCCCTTGTGGAATCCACATTGAGATTCGTAGTAAATACTATCAGCTAAAACTTGCAGCCGGATCTTTAAGACTTTAGCAAACAATTTGCCTACAACATTCAGAAGGGAGATTCCTCTGTAATTGTTGCAGTCGCCTCTATCTCCTTTATTCTTAAATAGCGTGATGATCTTTGTGTCTCGAATCTCTTATGGAACACACTCTTCCTGCCAGCACTTAACAAGCAAATGGTGAAGAGTTTGTACTAATGCTGCTCTACAGCATTTGATGAGCTCGCTGGACATTTTCTAGTATATGCGGTAAAACCGTACTGTAACTAGTGTGGAGAGAGGAGAAGTGCTTTACCCATCTTTACAACTGCTGAGTTTCGTCCACAATCGGGTCACCAGATATAAACTTAATGGAAGCTGTTTTATGTTTGTTTGGACAAATGGCTATGTTGATCACATCATACATACCGTGAAAATTTCCAGTATCAGCAGCTTTTTGGATACTGAGGCTTATTTCTGTCCAGTAGTCATTTGCACATCGTCTTGCAGTCTGTTGGACCTTATTTCTAGCTGCTCTCAAAAGTCTTTAGTTTTCATCTGTTGGCATACCTTTGAACCTCAGTAATACTGAGCCTTTCTCATCGAACACAGTAGTCAACTCAGAGGCTTTTGCTTCAAACCAGTCGCTAGTTCGAGCTTTCTTCGGACCGAAAGTGGAAAGTGCGACTCGGCATATGCAGCTTTTTATCGATTCCCAGTTTTCTGAAGGCGATTCGAGTAGGGTTGATTGCTGCACTCGGCTGTGAAGGCTTTTGCAAATCGCACAGCTAGATTAGGTTCGCACATGCGGGTGACGTCTATCCTAGGCTTACCAGACATTTTGGTGCGGTGAAATATCGTGTCGGGAAGTTTCAGTTTTGCACAGACCAGTAAATGATCAGTATCACAGTCTGTGCTTTGATATGATCGGGTAAGATGTACGCTTCCAATTTTAGTGCGCCTGATTAGAATAAGATCAAGCTGATGCAAATGCTTAGAGCGAGGATGTTTCCAATAGAGCTTATGCTGGGGTTTTGTTTGAAAGAATGTGTTACGGACACAAAGACTGAACTGTGTGCTAAATTCTAAAAGGCGTTGTCCATTTTCATTGGTTTTACTTACACCGAACCTACCGAAACAGTTTTGCCAAGACTCGTAATTTGCACCAATTCTAGCATTGAAATCACCCAATATCACTTCGCAGTTTCTTTGTGGCACGTTTTTGAGGACTGTTGCAGCCGTCGCAGAGAGCGTCGGTACATCAACTTTGACCAACGTAATGGTACCAGTAATCTACTTCAGATTTAGCGCCTAAGTCCGTTCGCTCACACTGCTGCTCGGTTTTGCTGCTTTTAGTAAGTCGTTTCGAACGAAAACCCAACTCCATGCAGTCGAGGCTCATCGGAACCCCTTCCTTTCCAAAAATATGTAATCTCTTTCTGTTAGTCTACCAGTGTCTGGTAATCGCGTCTCTTGTAGGGCAGCCAAGTCAATCTTCAGACGTTTTAGCTCAATGTTAATAACAGCTGATTTTCTTAAGCCTCTGATATTCGAGACGTCGTCATGAAATCCTGGAAGCATGGACCAGACGGCCCAGTTTTCCAGGATCATAACTGACCTTTGTTGTTTAGTAATCCGTTTCGCTAGGGCGGAAAAATACAGTCTGCTTGTCGGTTGATTCCTAAACCTCAAGAACCCAATGAGGATAGCAGACTTTGGCGAGACGGCACCTTATTGAGTGGGGGGTGTTCAGCTTGAGGCGGGCGGTTGCCCTACAATGAGACCTGAAATTCTCTCCCACCATCGGAAGCAGCGACACCGCTAGTTAAGCCACAGCTTTTAACCGGAATCTGCTGCTTTCCGTGTTATTATCCGAAAAATCGTAATGGAGTGTCCTCGCCATTAATGACTTGAGATTTACGCCAGGACAGTTCAATTTGGAGAACTATCTGTTGCCCATGCAGCAAGTGCTCCCTTTCCATGAAACCACCGGAACCAAAGAAACAGCTAGACTGATACCTTTGGACAACGATGCCGTCGCAGGAGGATAAATCCTCATTTACAAATTGAAATTTAGCTTTAATGTGGAGACTAATCTAAGTCCCACAGTCGTTGCCATGCAGCACCGGTAACTGTTTGGAATATTTTTGCAACATTCCAATAACAGCATGGTGGTAGATTTTAGTTTAAAGTCAGATTTTATTACTAAGTAGTATATGACGTTTGAAAAGCAGGACGGAATCACACGACTTGTTTCGCGGTTATTTCCGCTCATCAGTTATGCGTATCGTGACCAGACATTCGAACGCGGTTCTGACTTTGTGCTAAACCGATTTATTTGCGAATTTGAGGATAAATCCTCATTTGCAAATTGAAGTTTAGCTTTTATGTGAGGAATAATCTAAGTCCCGTGTTTATATCCGCAGAAGCGGAATGGAGTGTCCTCTCATCTGGTGCGTTGAGATATACGCCAGTACAGTTAAAAAATGAGAACTAGCTGTTGCCCATGCAGCAAGTGCTTCTTGTCTACGAAACCAGCGGAACCAAAGGAACAGCTAGGCTGATACGTTTGGACAACGATGTCGTCGCAGGTGTTGGCAGGACGAAGTAAAATACAACTTCGGACAGCCTAACAGTACTCCGGCTCCGGATTTTTCCTCGAAGTTGACTTGTGAAGCCTTTTCCATGATTGGATGTAGCCACAAGGCAGTGGAGGTTTAAAATAAGGGTTTTCCTTCTCTTTGGAGGACTGCCTTCATCGACTTACGAGCTCCACCTGCATTAAGCATGCTAGTTTTGAGGCGCCATTCAACCGTCTTCGCCCTTTCTCCTGTCTGTAGATGCAGTTCCGCCGGGTCACACAGGACCACGCGTGCAGGCCAGGAGCTGGACTTGATTGTCAGAGGCTATATGAGACGCGTACCATTGGGGCATTTTGGAATTGGGAGATTATCTATAAAACCGCCCCTGCTTTGTCAACCTTGGGACCTAGCAGAGATTGACTAGACTTGGATTTCGCACTCTGGAGCACATGATCACCAGAACTGTCCTGATCATGACAAACAGAATATTCAACATGCCATCACACCCACTCAGAAATCTCTTTAAAATTGGTTCCAGTCTCCCGAACCTCAGTCAAACTCTGACTCTTTAACTACCACATTCCCGATTAAACTGTCGCCGGTACTTTTATATAGTCAGTGTAACCTTTCTGTGGAACTGTTTGGCGCTAGAAATTTAGTTATCGACGAGTAAATTAATATTACAAGAAGCTTTACGATGTTATATGTTGAAAAAACACGGTATTGGAAACAGTTTACTGAAAATCATTATTGCCAAACACATTTCCAGCCGACATTTCCATGCCCCATGCCAAACTTGGAATAAATTTTATTTCTCCTCTACATCATCTGGATGCAGAAATGATAGTAGGATATGTTTTACTTTTATGCGTACATTCTATGGTATTTTAAAGCTATTTGCTTTTTTAGCTATAAATCTTGATTATTGGATCAATTTACTTTTATCTCGAATGTCTAACTTAGAGAAGCTGTTCGTTGTAACACCTTTGGTCTGACTAAGCTTCTGTCTCGTAAGACAATGGTTCCAAAAATCTGCTATAAGCGATGAATTGAAAACGTTTTTCATGACTGTAGCTATCCGATCGGGGCCAAAATTTATTCCAATAACTTGCTGGAAAATACTCCATTCTTAATGATTTTACGGGCAAATTTTAGATATTTGTTGGCGATTAAAATTACATTTGTAAATGTCCACTGGGAATCACCTCTGAATTCCCTTCAAAATTTTGATGAGCGAAATACATTTTGCTGTTGATGTTAACCATATTTTATGTAATCAGAAAATCAGCTATAAGGGGAGTGGAGATTGTCAATAGATAAACATGAAAATCCTAGATATTTCCACCAGGAATCATACACGAATCTTATGAGAATATCCCATTCCATAATTTTATTGCGCTTGTGGTTGATACTAGTTGCAGAAATGAAAACGTATGTTTGCATGCATTATCATTTTATTGTCTAAATTGCAATGCATCACTACAAAAGTACAAATGATAAAGAGTTTAACGTTTAAATAACGCTTATTTTTTAAAAAAACCAAATATTAATCACCACATAGAAAATTAGTAATATTCGACGTTTCAAAAATCGATGATTCTTCTATTAGATGCAGGACACTTTTTGTTTAACGAAGAATCACAATTGGATTTGTTCATGTCCTACCGCTCAATAATTCCAGTTTTTATGGTATTTGAAAATATTGGAGACCGATCGGGAGTTCATAATCATCAAACCCTTGGTCTGACGAAGCTTCTGTGTTCAGAAGCGAAACGTTACCGAAAACGTTCTATAACCGATTCATTGCAAACTTTATTGTCAGTTATTTTTACTTTGAATCTAAAAACTTGCTGCATGATGTTGCACAAGGACAATTGTTTGGTTTAACTGGGAAAAAGAAACATGACTATGCAATTTTGGATTTCATCATATTTTTCATAGCTTTTGAAATTGCCATAGCCGATCAGAATTTAATTTATCTTTCGTCTAGCAATTCGCCGTGACATCGAATCCACGATTAAATTAGAAAATATTTTCGATTCATAGTTTGGTTTGCGGTGGCGCTACATTACGACATTTGTTACAAGAAACAATCACAACTAAAGCAATACATCATTTCATGTAAGATAATTTTACAATAAAATTTCTGTGCTTTCGCATG
>JACCGJ010016050.1:0-71806 GCA_013407085.1 Atriophallophorus winterbourni | reverse complement strand
TGTTTGCACTCATCAGGTAGGGACAGTAAGATCAGGATCTGCATGCGCTTGAAACAGTGTAGGAATGGTAAACGACCAACATGCTCATTTGCATGCATTTCCGTCACACACTCCCCATATTGAAATTCATAAAAATCTACGGCCTAGCAAATGTAACCTGAATCTAGACAGTTACGTTTCTCTTATCGTATACAATTTGAGCAAATATGATAATTTCGTTTAGAAATTTACACATTTTCATCCTTATAGTATCCACAAAAGATATTATCACTTCTGAATGTTAATTTTGCTATCTACCATGATATGACGTCCACCGAAATTACTCTAAGAGAATTTCGTTTTTTTAAATTCTCAAGGTGTTTGTTAATTTTCCCATGTACGACTTGAAAACGAATGTTCTTTAAACTTCTGACAATTCTTCAGAATGTACCACATACTCTCATCTACCTAAACATAATGCTGAGCAACATTCCCCATCATGAATTACATTACTATTCAAAGATTTTTAACACCTAGCGTGATGTTGAAACGTCCAGAAAAAATATGCGTACCAACTGCAAAACATCCAAACCTTGAGCTACGAACCTCCGCCTCAAATACTGACAGGAACACTGAGTTTCACTACTAATTAAAGGCATTCAACCGCTCAAATAAGACTGCGCAAGTGCATGTGTAAGTCGTATTTAGTAGTCACAGAAGACTGCAGGCAGACGTTGGCTTGAGAGCATTGAGAATGTGGTTTTAGAAACTCAGAGGATAAGAATAATCCAAGAACGCACTAGTTTGACTGTTCCCCGTATGCTTGCCAGAGGCATACACAAAGGATTGTAGATGAAATAACAGCGAAAACTTGGGCTCCATGGTTGAAAAGAGACATCTTGTTACTCGGGAAGATTTAACACATGGCAACTAAAATGGAAAGAGCGAAATTGTCCTGTGATTCGGCATGCTTTAATCATAGTAATCAACAATTCTCGATGCTGAGAATGAGCTTATTTCCCAAACACCAAGTTCGTATGTTACACTTCTTTCATTGCAGTCAATCACAGTCCACAATTCTAAATTGTCAATAAAATATCCAGCACGCCAAACAAAGACAGGCTGCTCATTTGACCTTACAAACCTAACATCATTCAGTGTTCATTGTGCTGGTCAAAATCACGCTCACGAACAATCGATAACATCGGTGTCGCACGTGACGAAGAGTCGATAATATTCAAAATTGATCGAGGCTTTTGTATATAGTACAGATATGAAAAGTGTTTCCATCAAGGGGGCGCATATCATCAGCCTGCAATTAATTTTGCTAAATACTGTTATAAAAAATGTGAAAGGTTCATGTTCAGAGGCTATTGATCGATTTGTTCCGTCGCAAATTCGAGAAACTGGAGGCTATCGTAAATGAAAAATATTATCGTCAATCATTTATAGGATTACAATGTTTCCAACCGCAAGTGAAAGGCACACGAGTGGAATGCTACTTGCATTTTGTGATGAAAATGAGTTTCGAAAAAGGAGTTAACGCCTGCAAAAGTCTCGGTGGAAGAATCATCACGGTTCGTGACGCAACGCATAGCGTATGTTGGCCAACTTAAGGTTTTACCTCTAATCACAGAAGCGAATCTCGGATTGGGTAGAATACAGTTTTTACGTGAACGTGGTTAGAATCTCACCAAAATCGGAATATTTTTACTACTTGATCTACCCTCCGAAATACACGTAAGTTCATTCCAATTAAGATGATGGCATCTATAGTAATATTGCTTGCGATGTCACCGTACTTGGACGGGATTGCATGGTCGTTCGTACCAACGGACTATGGTGCACCGCGGAGTGCAATGAGAAGCATTCAATTGTGTGCGAATTTGATTGAAGTTGAAATATATATAACACATTATTTATTGTTACGGTAGTTCTAGTTAATGCACCGTCGATTGACCTGAAACAGAATCGTAGGTTCTGAACATCAATAAAGCAGCCAGTCCTGCAAAGTTTGGAATCTGTACCATAATCAATTTCGCCAAGATAAGGGTTCCAATATGGCCAACCGTTTTAAGACGTTTCTTATGAGATTAAAGCAAGCGGTCTAGCTAGGATTGCCTAACCAACATTAACTCCCATTGGTGAGGAGTTCATATTGTGTTTCAATACTACTTTTTGTTGTTGGCCTCCTTCGGTCGATGTCGACCATGAATGTCCATCCACGATGTGTTGGGAATAATCGTACATAAGAATGGCGCCAATATGTAGTTGTTCATTCAATAACACAGCGTATTAAGTATAAAAAGCGTAGGTCTAAATCCGAGAAGTATGAGGGATAAGATAAGGTCACGTTGCACATAA
Organism: Atriophallophorus winterbourni; assembly: GCA_013407085.1. Classification (NCBI taxonomy): domain Eukaryota; kingdom Metazoa; phylum Platyhelminthes; class Trematoda; order Plagiorchiida; family Microphallidae; genus Atriophallophorus; species Atriophallophorus winterbourni. The sequence continues at coordinate 69,463 of JACCGJ010016050.1, read as the reverse complement.
AAATCGACTCATCATCGAATTCCAGAACTATTTTGACGACTAATGGCATTCTTGTTCTAAAAAAACTCTAGAACACCCTTAGTTTTGCCAATATATCGTGAAGGCACAAAGTGCTTTAGCAATGAGTGCTAAATACTTGTTTTCGTATGTTGCGTAGAACATCACTCATCTGACCCGACGCTAAATCAGGAGTGTGAAAACGACAATCGTGAAAGCGTTATAATTTGGTTCGATTGCGTGAAAACGGTGTAAGCGACGGCTTCGGAAGCACGGTATGGATAACGCAGCCAATATTGATTCCTCAAAGTCCGTCAAACGATCCTGGTCAGGGACTGATTAGACCGGTTGGCAAGTCAGATCACAGTGACAACCGGTACAGACATGTTGAACGCAGCTTTGGAGTTACGTGTTATGCCCATAAAAGACGAGTGTAATTCTGTCGTGCGCAATAAACGCATTTGACCGATTGGGGCTAGTATAACGAGATTAACGTTATAAAGGTTGACCTAAGAAATGAATCGAGACACAATCGTCAAGTGGGGGTCTAAAGGTTGTCATAGCCGCGGGGATAAGCTCCCACTGTTTATAAAACGCTCCCATATGGCATGCGTCTCAAATAGCCTCTCACAACCAAGTCCAGCTTCTGGCCTGCACGAGTGGCTCTCCGAGCCCGGCGGAACTGCTTCTACCAACAGGAGAAGAGGCGAGTGACTGGCGCCTGAAAACCAGTTTGCTTCGGGCTGATGTAGCTCGTTAGCCCGGGAGGGCATTTCATCTAAGGGAAGGAAAACCCTGATTTTAAACCTCCGCTGCCTTTTGGACACCCGATCGCGGGAAAGGCTTCGGGAGAAAACCTGGAACAGAGTCTGGTAGACCACCTCTTTCTGGCAACTCCCTGCTGCCTTGCAGGTCACATTTGGTTGTGCAAAGGCTAGAGAAGCTGACTCGAACAAACGCCGAGTGGTGCTGGGGACGCCGCTTTGTACCCAAATTCCCAAGAATTTTCTCTGAAGCCGACTCATCCTCCAGGAGGAGATAGTCGCACAAAAGTAAAGTAAGTGGGGGTATGGGGTTAACGTAGGATCGGGAGCCTACATAACCTGTGAACACAATAGTCGTTCGAACATGCAACGTACGTTGGCCTCAATCGACTTGACGCAATCTTCCCACCCCTTAAACACCAAAACTGAGATTTTGTAATTCACAAACAAGAAACAACTCATTGAGCAAATAACCTCAAATCACCCCACCGTATAGGAAAAAACAACAACAGATATTACGAATAACAAATAGTTCACATCAAGAATCACACTGATGAAGATGAGCGAGGAGAGGGTTGGATTACGACAAGTGCGGTAAATTATGCCAGTCGTGGTGGTCGGGCGTATAACGCAAGGCAACAGCAGTGATAGAGTGTAACCGCACCAAAAACACAGTCGATATAAAAAAGTAACACGAATAGAAGAGCACATTGACACACAATGGTAAATAGATATGCGTGATAGTTGCGAGAGAAACGCGACACACTCATTAAATATTGTCCCGCGAAAGAAAAAAAATGTGTTGAATGTTGGCTGGAAGAGATGGCAGCAACAGCGGCAGCGTTCGTGATATGACCCATTGGAATAACAGGCACGAGGTGATAAACGGGCGGAAGTGAAAGCAACTGAGTAGGGGGTCGGGGCGGGGCGGTAACAAGCGAACTGCGATTGGCCACGCATCACAGTTCGTGAGATTTAGAAACACCGAGGTAAGAAACGGCGATCACTGATTGACGGGAAGGCGGACAAAAACACCGGAGAAACGTGAAAAAAGCTTGGCTGCCAATAGGATTTTATGTGTGAAGGTTCTACCTTGTCAACAGCTCGGGATCAGAAGACAAATGCAGTATTACACATTTACACGCAAGCTTGATAGACACGTCAAAAATCGAGACAGATTGACCGTATTTAGAAAGACAATAGGCTAAGAAAGTCACATTGGTGCGTAAAACGACGGCGGGGCGGGGTGGGGGTAATAGCTATGAAAACTAAGAGCAAACACATACAAATAAATATGCGTGATAGAGGATCATTGTATAAGATTCTAATACAGAAAAAAAAAGATTTGAAAATGAAACTGGTTAACAGCAGCAAGTGGTGGAATGATGACACGGCCAGAGACAAATTGCACCGGTTGGTTTGTTGAAAATGTCGATGCGTACGTAGCACGGAGAAAACGCAGTAAATCACAGAATGGATTGGAAACTTTGGAAGTGATGGTCAGTCGGAACGTTTGAGTGAGCAAGTGACAAGTGATTATAGTGGACAAAAGAACGATCGATCATAGGTAGCAAACACGCATCACGTCATGGAGACAAGTAATAAGGTAAAATAACGGAACGGATGAGCAACAGGGCATACACGTGTCTACGTATATAGAAACAGCAATTTGGTGGTGGGGGGTGGGTGGGGTGATGAGAAGATCAGGTGAAATGAAAGACGGTATGTCGAGAGTATCGTGATAAGGGTGGAAGCTGTCCGAAACAAAGCACGGAGCAATACCAATACAAGGAAGAGAATAGGCACCAAGGAGCACCAATGAGCAAATCGCGGATGCAATACGATCTGACTAGCATAATTTATGGTGGGACGGTGTAACATATCAATATCAATGTTATCGTGACACGGTAGAAAAATCGGAAGACTTGAGGTTAATGGAAACCAGAAAGGGCGAGTCCAGCCTTGGAGTTCGGTGCTGGTAAGCGTTTGGATGTGAGCCAGCTGGACGGGTTGGCTGCTGCAAAGTTGGGCGCGCGCACATCAGACTCGTAATTGCCAAAGTGTGAGTCACGGAGCTGTAGCAAAATAATGTATAACGAGATCTAAATAGATAATGTTTAGCAATGGAACTTGATTTTACTGATAAAATTAACGTTTTGTGAGATGATAGATGTATGACGTTTTCCGCAACCGAATAGTGATCCTGTAGATGGGCACCATGGCATATGTAGTGAAACGCTAATCTATGAGTCGGGAAAGCGAACTAGGTTCAACGTTAATTCCGCTGTTGGTTGTTTTCAAACGATTCACTTTGGAATAAACCTCAGCATCCACAGTTTCAATCAATAGGCATAACAGTGATCGAAAAGTAAGATACAGAGGAAAAGACCGATTGATTGGTAGCCATGACAACACGTAAAGATTGCGACATCACAATGACAAAAATTACAAAACTGAGGAGAAAAGGTTAGACTTGTAAACTACAACGTCTTGGAGATGCCGACGCATCAGGTGAAACAGTCTCGACAGCGATACAATTCTTATTGGAGAACTTACTTTACTTTTGTGCGGCTGGCTCCACGGGTGGATTAGCCGGCTTCATTGATGTCTCGAATTGAGACATCACCATGAAGTTTCTTGGGGATAGTGTACAAGTGATGTCCCCAGCACCACTTGGTGTTTGTTCGAGTACACCTCTCTAGCCTTTGCACAGCCAAGTGCAACCTACAAGGCAGCAGGGAGTTGGCAGATAAACGCGCTGTGCGCCAGTTATCTACCTACGGGACTTCTCTCCGGATTTTTCCTCGGGGTTTTCTCCCGAAGCCTTTCCCGCAATCGGGTGACCCACAAGGCAGTGGGGGTTTGGAGTCAGGGTTTTCCTTCCCCTAGATGGATTGCCAGTAGCTGACGAGCTCCATCTGCCCGGAGCAAACTGGTGTTAAGGCGCCAGTCACCCGCCTTCGCCCCTTCTCCTGTCAGTAAGAGCAGTTCCGCCGGGCTTGTGAAAGCCACTCGTGCAGGCCAGGAGTTGGACTTGGTTGTCAGAGGCTATTTGAGACGCACGCCACGTGGGAGCATTTTATAGATAGTAGGTGGCTCATTCCTACTACCACCCCCGGCTGTGACAACCATTGGAACATTGCGGTTTCATGAGACTTAATTCTCAGTTTGATAACTTTTGAAGAATGCAGAATACGTTCAAACATGGCGTCACTTGGGAGGGACGGGAGAGTGCATGCAGGGTCTTTCTTTCTTATACTGTTTTGATGCCTGTTGAGTGTCCGCGAGATAGCACTTTTTTGAGGTAATGCCATTAGAGTATGGTATGAAAGCACAAGCCTGATCCAGGCCAAGTGCCGCACAGTCAGAGACTGCACGTGGGCTAAGATACAGTCAGGTTGCCCAGGCTTAGATATAGGGGGGGGTAGAAATAGTAGTGAGACTACAGCGTGTTTCAGCGTGAAGCTCACTACCGTTGGCCAATCAATTTAGCACGATCTTAGCCGCACAGCACAGAAATGCTGCAAAATTGCACATCCGTGCAATGTGACCGAAGTCCATGAGCATTAATTGCATTTTTCCTTCATTTTAGCCACCGCATTCTGCACCAAAACCTTTTTTTGTTGCACTCGTGATTGTGAAGTGCGAAATTACGTACGATATCATCGTTAGATGTAACTAATCTCGCTCTACACCTGTGTGTCAAACTTACTACATCTCCAATTAATATTGCCATTATTTGATTGTTTCTCGAACCAAAAACTCGTTTCCCATGTAAATTAATGTCCTTCGACCTTTGCTACTTGTACCGTATTCAAGAGTCAGTGCACACATTTAAATAACTTCTTATCTTAAATGCCTTCCCTGGGGCTTAAGTGACGGACACCGAAATAACAGGTTTGGATTGAGGCAAAGTGCCGCACAAGTTGCCGAAGCGAAAAAAACACACAGGACGGCCATAACGATAATGACACTAAGGCGAGTTCCCACCTGCGTGGGAGCTTAACATTATTATTTGAGGACGGTGTAGTGACGATGCACAATGACCCGCCGTCCCACAGCGAAAATTGGGGGGGGGGAAAGCTACTCCGTAACAGTTTAGAAGGCGATCTCGAACGATTGACTGACTAGCATGAACCATTCCTTTATGATAGGGGAAGGATAAAGTCAAGCGATCTGCAAGCGCTGTATGCGAAATCACGCTAGAGTCTCACTGCCTTTCCTGTTCCAATTTTCATTTCTCGTATGCGTCTAGGACTGGCACACGCGCAGCCTATGACCATGTGACAGTTTTACTACATCAAACTTGTGATCTCATAAATACATACTGTGAAAAAGCGAACACAGATATATGAAATGACACAATAGCACTATGGGAGAAGGTATGTAAATATATTTGAGACATCTCGCTGAAGCGGTTGAACAAAGGTTGGCACGAATACGGCCAACAAGGTCAATGGGGCGGATAACTTTGTAATTTGACATCCGTTGTTTGCAGTGGATAAAGGTTAACTGGCATCACTCCTGGTGTGCACATAGATTAAGCAAGCAGGTTTAAAGGACAGCAGACATTGCTCGCACCTAAGCACAAAACAATCAATGGATTACAAAGTACGCAGACGGGTAACAAGTGATCACATGCATGAAATCGCAAGCCTGATACAGGTAAAGTGACACACAGTCATAGATTGCACTGGGCTAAGATACTATAATGTTGCCCAGACCTAGACAGATATGTAGCACGGATGTGCAATCGTGCAGCACTTCTGTGCTGTAGAGCTAACACCGTGCTAAATTGATTTGCCACCGGTAGTGAGCTGCATGCGAATACACGCTGGAGTCTCATGTCCTATATCTGTCTAGGCCTGGCCCACCTGACAGTATCTTAGCCCACGTACAGTCCTGGACTGTGCGGCACTTTGCCTGGATAAGACTGGTGATTTTCATACAGACAGATATGTGGATGACAACAGTAATGTACGTTCGGAGACTTCATCGTAGTTCCTAGCGTAGCTTTGGTAGCAAAGCCATGCAAATGCAATTTTAAGCTGAACTCTGTCCGTACGGGTATCCATCGTCTGACGAAGCTTCTGTGTCAGAAGCGTAACATTACCAAACATCTGATCAAACCGATTCATTGCAAACTTTGTTTTTCTGACTGTGCCGCACAGTCCAGGACTGTACGTGGGCTAAGATATGGTCAGGTTGCCCAGGCCTAGACAGATTTGAGGAAGAAAAACGAACAGGAAATGGTAGTGAGACTCCGGCCTGTTTCAGCATGCAGCGCTGGCCAATCAATTTAGCACGGTGCTAGCCGCACAGCACGATTGCACATCCGTGTGCACAAATTGAATAGCACTGATCATAACAAAACTTGGCATCCCAAATCGTGGGTGAACACACTGACGGAAAGTGATAACAGCCGTATCGGTTACTAACCTTTGATGAATGTAGCTGCTTCATCGCCTCGGTTTCTGAAATAGGTTCGATGGTTAAGCGATCGCCGGTAGAACGAATCAATTGGACAGCTAATTCGGACGATTGTATATGAGCGAGTACAGCTGAGGTATTGCCATTGCTATCTGGACCAGCAGCAGCAGACATTGGACCGAGTAAATGAAAAGTAGTCAACCCGAATTGGGATAATAAATTGCGCAACGAATAAATGCTAGTGTTGGTCAAGTTGAGGTGAATCAAAAGCCATTGACCAGATCCAATCATGTCAGGAACAAGCGGCGATGCATCATCCATGAAAGGACGACCATTTGGTGGACGATTTGATTGACGATTCCGAAGAGCAGAATTCCAGCGACCGGTGTTCCAGGATGCACCGTTTGACTTCAAGTTAGATGAACCTGGTTCAAGAAAGTGTAAACGGAATATAATGCGTGGAGACAGAAGATTGTAATGAAACAGAAATCATGTTCTGAATTGAAAAATGATGGTTGAACACACGATGCGAAGTAGAACAGTTTTGAAATTACTCACCTGCGCCGTCTGAACGCGGCATTCGATTATCATAATTACCAAGCGAGTCTTTACCGGAAGGATTCCACACGCCAATCTTGGGAAAATCTTTAAAGCTCTCCATCTCTGCGGAAAACAAACCAATAAATTATTGTAGAAACAGAAACGACAGTTAGAACAGGATATGTACGTATGTATGTTCATAGTCACCGAAAACGTTAATGACAGGGGTATGTATGTACGATATAGTGCCGCAGTCATGGGCCACATGCGGGCTAAAATACTGTCAGGTTGCCCAAGCCTAGACAAATATGAGAAAGAAAATAGAAATGAAAATGTCAGGGGTAAATAGAAATGACGCACTTATTTCAATTGATGCCGCTTCATTGTCATCGTTGCCAATGGGCCGATTCATACACTCTCTTCTCTCGCAGGTAAGCGAGATCGCCCAACTTTGGCTAGATCAGAAGTAAGCCTTTTAGGCCAGTTTTCAAAGTTAGTGGCTCGCCCCAGTCACATTTTTCGGTCAGTGCTATCTGGCAAAAAGAGCGCCCAGCGTGACAACCGTATGGTTTTTAGGTGCAAGACGTGTCCCAGCAAGCGAAGACAACGTCGGTAAATAGATGAAGGTTACTGCCATTGCTATCTGGGACGAAACAGAATTGCATGTGCAATCATGCAGCCTATCTGTTGTGTGCGGCCAACATCGTGCTAAATCGATTGGCCAACGGTAGTGAGCTGCATGCTACCATTTCATTTCCCCTCATATCTGTCTAGGCCTGGGCAATCTGACAGTATGCTAGCCCACATGTAGTCTCTGACTGTGCGGCACCCTCCCCGGATCAGGATTGTGCTCTCATACCTTTCAGAGCTGCAAACATGCTGTTGACACCGAAAACGAGCAATTCTTATTAACATGGTTGGTCGAAGAGTCTTCAGACTTATAACATCTGCGCGAACTGTTCAACATACGTCCACGTGAAGTAATGCTGTCCTTAGCGAGGTTGAATAGATCTTTCCTTTCGGTTCAAGCTTAATTCACGTCTATTCAGAGCCATTCAAGTCCGGTAAATACCAATCTGGTCGTAGCGATTACGGACGTGATTTCCTTCATTATCCTACCCCAGCAACCATCAAACTATCTAGGTAATTGAACTGTTCGACATGATCGAGAACAAGATTATTTTAACGTAAAGTGTGGCAGTTGCCCTGACAAGTTCTGAAGGAGCAGTTTACACTTCTTCCTCATCTGTCTAGGCTTGCGCAACCTGACAGCATCTTGCCCACGTGCAGTCTCTGACTGTGCCGCACTTTGCCTGGATCGGGCCTGCTCTTTCATACATACATACATACACTTCAGTGGTGAAAATAGTCCATATTTACATGCATCCACTGCCCTAATACTCAAGGCCTGTTGGGTCTTCACCCGGTTGTCACGGCCGAGCGGCAGTGTGGATGAGCTCCCACTGTCTATAAAATGCTCCCATATGGCGTGCGTCTCAAACAGCCTCTGACAACCAAAGCCCAGCTCCTGGCCTGCACGTGGCGGAACTGCTTCTACTGACAGGAGAAGGGGCGAAGGCGGATGACTGGCGCCTCAAAACCAGTTTGCTCCGGGTAGATGGAGCTCGTCAGCCTGGGAGGGCAGTCCATCTAAGGGAAGGAAAACCCTTATTCCAAACCTCCGCTGCCTTGCGGCATACCCGATTGCGGGAAAGGCTTCGGGAGTGAACCCTGAGGGAAAATCCTTGCTGCATTGCAGGTTGCACCTGGTCGTGCAAAGGCTAGAGAGGCGTACTCGAACCATCGCCGAGGCACTTCAAGAGAGGCGCAAGAACCTTCAAAATGGTCACCGGCTCTCGTGAAGGAAAAAAACCCGCTGCCTTGCGGCTAGACTTTTGAGTCAAAGGCTCCGGGTGGGGTCCCCTAAGCCAACCCCCTACTTCGGTGTAGGCAACCGGGTAGTATCATGCCTACGTTCAACGATGACAACGCTTTGTACCCCCCCTTCTCGCATTGTACATCTCATTGTTTATGTTGAACGGCACTATATCTGTATCAGATTGTGCAAATATAATAATAATAAGTATGTCGCCTTCAACAAGAACCATGGAACCTACATTATTTTTTCATCCTGTACCCTCTTCATGGTATACTTGTTGGCACATCGTCTGTAAAGACTTGTGTAATAATAATAATATAATAAGGCAATATCAGCAGCATAATGCAGTTACATAATACGCCAAACTGGGGGATTGGACAGTTGTCTCACAGCTACAGTGGTGTTGAATGGTAGGCTACCGTGCGCCTAACCTTCCCTCACGATGGCGAATTACTTCGGTGGGAGTTCACTGCGAAGTAAGAAGTTCAATAGTGCGGACCACCACTATGGTTGAGAGCCGATACAGATGTTGGTATGCTAGCAACCGACGCAGAATGAAGATCAGGTCTACGCCACAACGACCTAGCCTATACTCAGATTGCTCCTGGCGGAATATGTCCTCTTGAATTGTGGTAAGTCAGAGAAGGATGACAACCAGTATCTTACCAAACGGGACAAGCGCATTGTGCAATTCTAAAGACGGAAGTTCTTCCTGTGTTTCTTTGACAATGTCCATTGCAATCGAGAGTGTTGAATATCGGTGGTATTAAACTACTTTGGAAACGCCAATGAAGGTTCGTCATGCGCGAACCGACAACCTCGAGGATGGATTCAGTCAGATCTTGTGGCTTAGGTCCACAAACACTAATCCATTGGTAGAACTTTCGCATGTTACCCGTAGCTGATGCTCTTTCCGTCTCCTGAGCAAGTTCTTTCCACCAAGACTCCCGGTCGCGCCTCAGGCTTTCTTGATTAGGACGTGTGCATGAAATCACAATCATGTTAGGTACAAAATGATGATGAAAACAACAGAAAACTGCGAGACGATGAAAAAGATTGGTCTGCAGACATAAGTATGCAGCAAAATCACAGAAGGTTTCTGCACATCGAAAAGGTTTATCTTTTGAACCTCACTCAGACCAACGAATATTTTCTCGTTAGCCGAGTGCAGCGCCTTTTCGCCCACATGAGTGGCCACCAGGACATTTCTTCCAGCGTGGGGAAAATACGCCAGTCCTTAGCTTTTTGAAAATAAGAGTCGTCACATAAAATGCAAGTGAGACTCCGGCGTGTTTCCGGATACAGTCACCACGGTTGATAAACCAATTTACCACGCTGTTATCTACACAACACAGCATGATTGCATATCCGACAGATAGCTGGTACCGATGTATGTATGTATGAAAGCACAAGCATGATCCAGGCAAAGTGCGGCACAGTCCGAGACTGTACGTGGGCTAAGATACTGTCGGGTTGCTCAGGCCTAGACAGATATGAGGGGGCGAGTAGAAATAGAAATAGTAGTGAGACTACAGCGTATTTCACCATGCAGCTCACGAACGTTGACCAATCAATTTAGCACGATGTTCGCCGTACAGCACAGAAATGCTGCACGATTGCACATTGCTGGTCCCGATACTATATAGCCACTTAGTGCAGCAATTCCAGCAGACAACGGGTGTGAAATACAGAATTTCTTTATTTGACATGACCACAGGGAGTAAGTTCCACAATCATTAAGTCGCGGCAATCCCGACTGCTCGACCAGCAGTATGGAGCGAAATAACGGAAGGTCACTTTCATGTGCACATGCTAAAATATCACAAGTTGCCACCATACACACAGTGCAAACTAGAAAATGACACGGGCACAAAAAATGAATAGTTGAAAGCGATGTCGCGGGAATATTGATCACACTCACCTGGATCAACACGCAAATCCATTAGCTGTTGCACCAAGTGATCTTGGGAGAAGCGTGACAAACCGGCAGAATTGGGTAAGAATTGCGATGCGTTGTCCGGGAACATGCTGCTACTCTGGCGAGATTCTTGTGAGTACAACAAACTCAATTGGTCTTGCTTAATTTTCAGCTGAGTTTCTAGCTGCTGCAACTGGGCCTGAAGCTCGGCAAATACGTCGATATATTGCGGCTGAGAGCACATTATTGGATTGTTGCGGTAAGTGAAAAGTTGTTGTTGGATGCTCTGAAGAGTAAAATGTACATCAAAGGAGCATGCGGTAATGAAACAACCGGTGCCGAACATGCATGTGAATTTAAAGCGTATTCTGACTTTTGGTATTATGTATGTATGAAAGCACAAGCCTGATCCAGGCAAAGTGCCGTACAGTTAGAGACTGCACGTGGGCTAAGATACTGCCAGGTTGCCCAGACCTAGACAGATACGAGAAATAAAATATAATAGAAAAGGTAGTGAGACTCCAGCGTGTTTCAGCATGCAGCTCACTACTGGTGGCCAATCACTTTAACACGGTGTTAGCCACACAGCACAGAAGTACTGCATGGTATTATGCCCACATATGAACGCAGAACAGGTCTAATTAGTGCAAAATTGGTAATAATAATAGTGCTAATAGGATATATCGTGATCGCCAGAAATCTTTATCTTTGATTGTACCGAGGAAAATATGAAGCGGGACCAAATACGCATACCCCCCAAAAACTTTGTGAAATTACAAATCGAAATCTTGACAAACCGCCGAAATCACGTAAACTGAGAAAATGCCAGCTTGCACCGGCCGAAGCAGAATGAGATGGTAGCAACCAGACTAAAGCGTGCTCTCGCATTCGGCTCATTATCAATAACGTGAATTCAGCACGTTACCGAGGCAACAATGAAGCACGCAAGATATTAAAACACCACATAAACGCATGTCGAATGTAGTACAGAATGCCTTCGTAAGACGTTAACGCGCCGTAAAGTCAAATTAGCTGCATTACCACATACAAAAGTAACAGAACGACTAAGGGAAGGAAGATTTAAGTAACTGTAATTCGAGTAACTCGTATATGCTGTAAATCATATAGATGGTCTATCAAAAAAGAAGTCACTCAAATTAGGTATAGTAACGTTATCGCCAAGGAAAAGGAGCGTTTGACTATTACTATCATTTCTTGTGATGAGAGCACTTTTGATAGATTAAAAAGGACAATAACTGGAGGATAAAGAATCGCACTGATTAATTTTTCTACAACGCTCTCACTAATAGCACTTCTGTGCTATGCAGCTAACACAATGCTAAATTAATTTGCCACCGTTAGTGAGCTGCATGTGAATACAGCCTGGAGCCATATTTCCATTGCTATCTGTCTAGGCCTTGACAACCGGACAAAATGTTAACCCCCCGTGAAGTCTTTGACTGTGCGGCACTTTGCCCGGATCAGGCTTGTAATTTTATGCATACACACATACAAATGTGCACATTTAAATAAGCAATGCAAGCAAGACTCAAGGGGATCGATAAAAGCTCGACCAAACCGATCAAACCAAATATACATATACTAAGTAAGGTGTACATGCTGTCAATCGCAAGCAAAACTGACATTTGGCTACCTAGCTACTAAGAGTGAAAATGACCACATTATATGAGGTGGATGAACTTACTTGATGCTTCTTCTGCAAGTCCGAAATCGCAGTCAAAAGTGCTGCTCGTCTATCCATGCGTTTTGCGTTGCCCATATTGGTAGGCAGTGCAAAACGGTTAGTGTTTGAAAACGAGCGATGTTGCGAGTTTGACAGAAATGGAGCGGAATTCTGATCAAGTCCATTAGTCAGAGGTGGTTGACCAAGGATTGAGTTATCAAAGTTTGTAGCGGTGGTGGGCGCAAAGGAATTAGGCAAAGAGAGTTTCAAAGCAGAACGAACCTAAAAGATGATGGAAATCGAAAATTTTGGTGAGCATTGTTGGAAGCATAGAAAAGGAGAGCAGGTAGCTAGTGTTGCTCGATGTAATACCCTACAGTCGGATGGTCTTGAATGATAGAAATAAGTAAGAGCACGAATATTTGAAATAATTGGTCAAGGACGACAGACCAGATACACAAGTTCGCATGGATACGGTACGGTGAGCGCTGTGTGTATTTCTTACGAACTATTAAACAAGAAAGTGCAAGCGGTTTCTCGCGAAACGAGTTTTCTGCTACATGGACATGTGATACTGGCTAAATATATCCGAAAAATGCTTAGACCCTGGCAGTGCTAATGTCAAGATGTCTAATTCTATAAATGAAATACCATGGCAATCAAATTGAAGTTTTATCCGCAGAAATAGACATGACAACATTGACTGGAAAGCAAAATAGCAGATTGAGTGCCAGCGATTTCGTAGCATTATAACAAAATAAAACAGACACGTCAGTTGAATAGTACGAAGCTTTCCAAGTCGTACCATTAAGGCGTATCGACACCTTGCTGTGATGCACTGACGGTGAAATGAGACGCGCAAAATGAAGCGGAATGCGCACAAACAAGCTACATATCTATACGGGAAAGGTACACAAAAAAGGTTGAAAAGCTTACTCTTCTAACACATCCAAACATCAGGTGATTGGTAAGACAGCTTCAATATGGCTTTCACCCTCATACTTTATCAACGTGTTAAGCACACAAATTCACTCAAATATACTTAATAACGTAATTGCTGCAGGCAAACATCGTCAAGTTTAGCCAGTCAGGTTAAGCTGTTTATGAGAGGTAGAGGGTTGATTCGTTATACCGTACTGCGCCAAAACAAAAAGGGTAGAAACAAACCTGTTGAGTTAATTGATGTCTTATGAGATGTGGTGGTGGATTGCTCGTTGAACCCAAGGGTGGAAGCATCAGAGAGTGGGAAGGTGGATTACACGTGGTACTTGAATTGATTCTTTGTGTTGACATGGAAATACCGCAATTGCTTGGGTGCTGCATGGCTCCCAGAGATGAGCGTCTCGTTAATTCATTCAAGGCTTCCTCGGGATTCATGTTACTCTGAACAAGAGCGATATTGATGTCCTCTTTCTTGAAACCCTGCATCAGTAGCCGTTTTACTAACTCGGAAGGGTTAACAGGATTATGCAGTTGAACAGCCGAAGTGCATTCCTGCAGAGTGGGAAGTAAAGTGAACATTTAGAATTAACTAAAAAATAGTGAAGCTGAAAAAAAGCACTTGCGGGATTCGCTGCCAACAATATTGACTGAGAAGCGCCTGTCACACTGATATCGTAACTTGAAGGCTCTTAGAAACAAGAGCCTTCCATTCTTAATACAATGACCCATCTTACACAAGCCGACATGTCTTGAGAGAGAGTAGACTTTGAGGGAAAGGGAATTAAGACGTCTGAAGATATTTGTTAATCGCACCAGTGTGCGATTACCATCGGATATGCAACGCAACTATCTGACAGAATTTCATCGTGCTCATCAAAACAGGTCTGTAAGGCAACGTTCACACTGTCTGATACGGAGGTAAAACAAATACACGATAACTGTGTCTGTTTGCTATTACTAACGGTTATTTTAAGTCGCCTCTTATCATAATCGTCATCCATCCCAGCTCGCGCCCCATAATCTTTAGAAGATCGAAGCACAACGATCGTGGCTTTAGAAATTTTGTTCGCTATTAGGCAATATAGAATCATAAAATACAGAAGCGCACGCATTGCAGCTACTTTTGCTAGACCTTTGTGGAAATGCGTTTAGGGCTTATCTAAAAATATGTTGTTATAACCTGTTGCTTTGGTTTCAAGGAAGTTATAAATTGAATGAAAATATTGTGCAATATAGTCTCACGTTCAGCGTGTCTTGTACCGAAGAACCCGGTGGCGAATGGAAAAGGCTCGAACTGGGAGTATGCCATGTGGAACGGTCTGCAGTGCCTCGAACATCATCCCAAATATCGCCATTAGTTCCGTTCAAAACATTATCACTAGACCAATTAGAGGCGGTGATCATCGCATCTCTGTTACGAGACGCACCAAGAACCGGGCGCGCATTCCAGAATTCTAAACAAAAAATGTAAAATAGATAAATTGGTTAATTAAAAAGCTCAATGCCCAATATTTTGCAAGGTCCAAAGTATGCATAAAGTTAGAAGAGTATAGTCACGTAAAATGCTGTGTAGGAATAGAAAACGCAATTTGTTACTGCCAAGCTGTTTAAGCCTAGAGGGCTGGGAGGCATTTTTTGCTCACAACTCACAAATACAATAAAGGGACAAAACAGAGGCACCACAAAAATGAGTGCGGAATCACGTGAACCAAAAGACTACTCAGTGAAACAGAAAAGATTTCGGAAGATAATAAATATTTGTTAAGATCACATATGCATTGATTCAAATTGAATTTAAACAAATTTATATTTACAGTACTCATCATTAATGAATTTGCAGCCTTAGGAAACCCGGACCAACGTAAAAAGCACGGATGTGCAATCGTGATGCCCTTGTGTGCTGTACAGCTAACACCGTGCTAAATTGATTTGCCATATGCAGTGAGTTGCATGCGAATACACGCTGGAGACTCACTGCCATTGCTTTCTTGACCATATATGTCTAGGCCTGGGCGACCTGACAGTATCTTAGACCACGTGCAGTCTTTAACTGTGCGGTTCCAAAGGTTCTCATAGCCGGGGGTGGCAGCAGGGATAAGCTCTCACTGTTTAAAAAATGCTCTAAAATGGCGCGCGTCTCAAATAGTCTCTTACAACCAAGTCCAGCTTCTTTCCTGCACGAGTGGCTCAACGAGCCCGGCGGGACTGCTCCTACCAACAGGAGAAGAGGCGAAGGCGAGTGACTGGCGCCTGAAAACCATATGCTTTGGGCAAATGGAGCTCGTTAGCCTGGAGGGCATTTCGTATAATTGAAAGAAGACCCTGATTTTAAACATCCGCTGCCTTGCGGGATACCCGATCGGGGGAAAGGCTTCGGAAGAAAACCCCGAAGAAAAATCTGGAACAGTCTGGTAGACGGTTAGTTGGGGCACACCACCCGTTTCTGGCAATTCCCTGGTGCTTTGCAGGTCGCACTTGGTTGTGCAAATGCTAGAGAAACTGACTCGAACAAACGCCGAGTGGTGCTGGGGACGCTGCTTTGTACCCAAATTCCCAAGACACTTCAAGGAAGCCGACTCGTCCTCCAGGAGGAGATAGTCGCACAAAAGTAAAAAATAAGTAGGTTTAAATGTGCGGCATTTTGCCTGGATCAGGCATGCGATTTCATACATACATACAAGAAACTCATAGATGAAAATTGCTGAGCAGTTGAATGTGAGGTGAGTTTCACCCGGTATGGGATGCGTAGGCCTAATATTTACCTTGCGCAGGATTCTGGAACACCGTGCACGGTAATAACAGCAAACGATAGCTTGTTTTACTGATTTACATGCTGCGTTCGACTCCGTATACCGTGGCTGTTTATGGGACATCATGAATGAAAGCACAAGCCTGATCCAGGCAAAGAGCCGCACAGTCAGAGAATGCACATGGGCTAAGATACTGTCAGGTTGCCAAGGCCGATACAGATGAGGAAAAAAGAACAGGAAATGTTTGTGAGACTCCAGCGTGTATTCGCATGCAGCTCACGATGCTAGCCTCACAGCACAGAAATGCTGCACGAATGCACATAATGCCATCTGATGGGGTCATATGGAATCTCGTTAGCTTAATTACGGAATATTACAACTCAACAAGGGTACCGGATCGCGTCTATGGTGACGAATTTCGCGAATTTGATTTGCACACAGGAGTCAGGCAAGGTTGTCCGTTATTTCCAGTTCTGTTTAACTATGCCGTAGACTGGATTATGAACCAGGCATCAACGGACTATCAAAGGGTTCAAGTTTCAACGGATCTCTAGATCTCCGATGTCGACTACGCCGATGTAGTTGTTTTTGGCGAAAATGTCGAAATGTTGCATTAGTAGCATTGATGCGAAAGTCGGTCTCGAGATAAACGCAGCACAAACCAAGGCATTTTTATACTGTTAAATCCAGCATCCAGGGCTGTCCGATCGAGTACGTTCCAGTTTTCAAATACCACGGTTCAAGTATGCTGCCCAATGGTCAGCCGAAAGATGAAGTGTAGTTAAAGTTCGAATGTGCCGCGATGCGTTTTTGCAATTGAAAGACACCCTTTGGCGCAGGCCCGTGATCGGCCTCGAAACCAAGATTCGTGTTTATCGAGCAGCGATCCACCTATACTGCTTTATAGATGCGAGACTTGGTCGCTGAGGTTACAAGATGTACGATCTTTAGAAGTGTTGGACCATTGGTGCCTTAGGGTAATCTTGGGCATCTCATATACTGAGAGTATCTAACGCTGAAGTTCGAGCGCGATGCAACGGATTACCTCCGCCTTCCGTTCAGAGACTGCACGTGGGCTGAGATACTGTCAGGTTGCCCAGGCCTAGACAGATATGATGGGGGAAACAGAAATAGAAATGGTAGTGAGACTCCAGCGTGTACTCGCATGCAGCTCACTACCGTTGGCCAATCAATTTAGCACGATGTTAGCCGCACAGCACAGAAATGCTGCACGATTGCACATCCGTGCAGGCGACAAGGTGTTCCTGTGAAGACCTGACTGTTGAATGTGGAGGACGTAGACGCTCTGGGACTGCGCACCGTCTACGGTGTTCGCAGTTGGTAACGTTACTGTATCGAGATCTGCAACGATCTCGCCCCGATCGACGCGCGTGTGCTGGTATGATTCGAGATATTAATGAAGCCGAATAATCCACCAGTGGAACCAGCCGCACAAAAGTAAGTCAAGTAAGTCAAAGTCGATCACTTCAGGTATTATCAATGGAACAAAAGTAAATGCTCTTGTCCACACAATCAGTGTTGAGAGCTATGTTTCTACTTAGACAGTGCTTAATAACACGTGGAAGATTAATAAATCTAAAAATCGTATCACGATGGCAAACAGCTATTTCTAGCTTAACGAAAGGACATTGTTATCTGTCGTCTTATACAACGATTCTGCTTATCAAATTCTCAGTTCTTCCAAACGTATGCTTTGACGTCTTGCGTTGTCATGACTTTCTAAAATTGCATCAAAAAGCTGAAATCCCTTTCAAGGACACTCGATCTTCTTTTACTATTCGCGGTGACTGTTGCCAAAGTTCTAGCACAAAAGCCTCTTCAGCCACCTCACGTTAAATTGTAAACCAATAGCAACAAAGACTCGTGAACATTTTATTCCAGAAGAGGAATTCATACGCTCGGAAGTAAATCGTCTCCTCAAAAAATAGAAACATCCGTCTCCCCTTGGAGATCTCAAGTTCTTTTCAGATCCAATGATTACCTTGATTACAGCCAAACTGTTAATATTTATATTGAGGTTGATGCTTACCGCTGTCACAACAGAGTTGTATTGCCATTTTATAATTTTCTCTTACCTCTGACTATAATTGGGCAGCCTGCAGGTATTTTAGCCCATATACAGTTTCTAAATGCGGCACTGCATGGATCCATAGTTCCGATTTCAAACATACATGAAAGCAAAAGCATGATCAAGGTAAAGTGCCGCAGTCAAAGACTACATGTGGGACAAGATACTGTTAGGTGGCCTAGGCCTAGACAGATGTGATAGAAAAGAGAAATGGCAGTGAGGATCCAACGTGCATTCGCATCAGCTCACTACCCATAGCAAATCAATTTAACACGATGTTAGCTGCACAGCACAGAAATGCTGCACGATAGCCACATCCGTGCATACAAACTTGGAAATAATTTCGATCACGTAGAATTAGTGTGTCGAACATAGCAATACAGATACAAACATTATTAAGACAGGAACATACTTGCAACATCTTCTCGAGAGAATTCGGCGGAAGAAATCCGGGGGAAATGCGGTTGAAATGTGGAAGCTGATTCGATGGGAATTCTTGAATTGCTGCTAAATTTCGGCGACTCAGCAAGGCGAACAGCTGCGTGAGGACCACTCCGTATTCCCCGGTTATAGTGCAACTCCCATATTCCAGTTCCAGTTGGAACCTCGTTTTTCCAAACATTTGTTTCGGAAAAATCGTTATCGTCCGCATCTACATTTATTTCCCATGGCGTAGACTGGTCGACTGGAATACTACCCCAGCCCTCCGTTGAATTCACCAGCTGAACAATTAAACGTTCTGTTTCTGAATCACTCACAGAAACCGGCTGAGGGTGGCCTGCAATGGTTAACATATACTTTTATGAAAATGTCTTTCAAGACTTCAGAACAGAAATAGTTTTGAACTTACTCGTGGAAGGGTCAACTGACACGGACTGAATGGACGGATTGTTCGACGCAGAGGAAGAACACTCAGGGTACTCATGGACACCATTTTGAAAGACTAGGCTCTGATTAAGATCAGTTGTATCACCGAACACCGCTTCCTGAACCGAGGTGGAGAGTAACTGAGATCTTTGAATAGCAGGCATCCAACTAGATTCGGGATTACCATCCAGAGTTGAAGCATCAGATGAAATGGACCAGGGGGCAGCTTCCTGGAAATTTGGCACTTGAGAAAACGAATCCGAGTTGGACCAGATTGATGATATTGTGGCGCCGGGTATTAGGGAGCCAACTGCGTTCCAACTATTATCTAATAAGTTAAATCATTGAAGGTTAAACACAGCTCAAGCGAAAATTTCTCATTTTATTGTTACACAATTTGAAAGGGAAAACCATGGGCACTTACATGCAGAAGACTGTTGAAATATATCCGCAGCTAGGCCATTAAAGGATTTATGATCGGATAAAGCGTTAAGCGCACTTCCATCCTTCTTTATTGACATGCTCTCGGATGAAGTGATTGCACCTTCCTTAATTCGCGAAACCTGAAAAAGTGATGTGTAAACAGATAAAACATGGTGAAATAAAACAAACCATCGCAATGACGGGTCAATCTAAAACATCCAAAATGGAAACCAAGAAGGCCGCTTATCCATAAAATGGCGATAAACCTTTAAAAGATTGACAATAATGCATTAAAACAAATTTAGTATGCTCATGGAGTGGATAAATATAATATTTTCTATCATAGATTATTTTTTAACAGTATTTATGGAATTTCTATTTATAAAAATAATTTAAAAACCCAATAGAATAATAATTTATTTCAATAACAGTCATTAATTTTCATTTATATAAAATAAAATGCGTCAGTCTGATTGGCTATTTCAAATATTTTAAAACCTGGAACTAGTATCATTTTACATCATCAACATGCCTATACAGAATTTATGATGCTTTATGTTGCGTTTTTGCAAATTCAAATTCATATGGCTCGTGAAAATAGCCAAATGCCATATGTCTTGGTAGTATAACAATCATGTTCATTATTCACTGTTAAAATTCGGACAGAGAATTTGCATGATTGATAATCAGAAATAAAAGCAAAGCTTAAGTCCACTGCCTTCATTTAGGAAAATCCTGATCATCGGTGAATATTTTGTATTAAGCGGTACAGATGAAATAATAAATGCATATATATTAATGTACAATCAATTATTGTGCCTTCTTAAAATGTTGGGCTTATTGTTCATATGTTTGTCAGTCAACAACTGTTATTACATAAATAATCTTGTGTTAACCCGATTTTAACCCAACATTGCGTGTAATTCAAATATTGCAATTAGTCGAATTGAATTTTGGAAGATCGGAAAGTCTAGAATAGACTCAGAGTTGTTTGTGTATGACAGATAAGATTTCATGAAGCACCGTTGCTTTGAGTTTTGCCAGTTAGGTCCTGTCAATGGGAATTCGCGTGTTTTTCACACAATACAATAATTCAAGCTCTAACAAAACTTGTAACTAAGACGACAACGCAAAGCTCAACATATCAGGAAAAGATGTGTGAACACTGTGCTTAGTTTAATAAAATTTAATAAAAGTCATGTATCTCGCGAAGTTAAATGCTGCTTGTCTTTGAATACTAATCATATATACTGTGGTGAAGCTAAGACACCAGGATTAAATGGCATTAAAATTATTGCGAATTACCAAACATTCATAATGTTTGTAATACGCGCAAAGTTAAACTACCTGGTGATTTCTTAAGTGACATTATTTTTTGGTTTGATTAATTTGTCCAACATAATTGCTCATAATAATAATCTCATGTACTCAAAAGTATGATGGTCTCCTTTAAGTTCATAAACGTTTTGTCAACCATAGAATTTAGTACAAATACATGTAGTGTACAAGTGTGATTTAGGGTTTGCAATGAATTTGTAAAAAGCCCAACAACTAATTCTAATTCATAATTAGATCAAACTCTACCTTGTCATATTAATACAAGCACCAATTCTAAGAAACATCCAGTAATCAAAAAACAATGCAAGTGCAACCGACAAATCGGTCCGTATAAAATGAAATCCAACGTCGAAGAATTTAGTCACGTTATGAACAACATTGTAATTCGAAAAAATTCAAGGTTTTTAATGGTCTAAAAAGCTAAAAGCTTAACAACAAACATGGGAAAGTAAAATTGAAATGTAAGTTTATATACAAGATACGGAATTAGATTAAGCTGTATATAAGTATATATTCGAGAAACGAATAATTCAATATAAGTTCCTCTAATTTCGTTTTATAGTCATGCAAGCTAGTAGAGTGAGCAACGGTAAAAGGTAAATGTTCAAAGTAAAACAAACACGGACGTATAACAATACCTTCTACATTTCGCTCGGGAATGTAGTACTAATTAATTAATTACTGTCTAATTTCAAACACGCGGTGGACATAAGCCAACGAAGGCTTTTTGATAACACCACGAAGTTAAATTTCATTGGCAAATACCATTACACCCATAGAGTCTATTCGAGTTTTGACTCCACTCGTCACCCAGCCTTGTAAGGAACTCATAGTCCAGTTTCCGGAGATCTCCAAACCACAGACATTCACAAATGTGGTCAAACACCAGGTCCAACACTACATTACACACGTGACCCTCCAGTTTTTGCCAAACCACGTAGACTAGCTCCAAACAAACTGGCGATCGCCAAACAAGAGTTTGACTATAGGTTGGAGCTAAGAATCATTCGCCACGTCGATCTCACCATGGGCTTCTCCACTACATATGGTTGTAAAAAGTACCGCAGATACTTGGCGCCCATGCGGAGATTATAAGGCACTTAATTGCATTACGGTACCAGACCGTTACCCCATTCCACACATCCACGATTTTACAGCGTCCCTAAACGGAAACACCGTGTTCTCGAAGATTGACCTAGCATGCGCCTAACACCAAATCCCCGTTGCGAAGGAAGATATCCCTAAAACGGCTGTCACGACACCATTTGGCTTATATGAATTCGTACGAATGCCATTGGGTCTCCGAAATGCCGCACAAACTTTCCAGCGTTTTATGGATCAAGTATTTAAGGGATTGCCCTTCGTATACGTTTATATTGATGACGTGCTAATTGCTAGCAACACATCGACAGAACATGTTGAGCATCTTCGAGAGGTTTTTCAGCGCCTATCTCAGTATGGTATTGTCGTGAATCCAGATAAATGCATCTTTCATGTGGAAACACTAGACTTTCTCGGTCACCGCATCGATTCCACCGGAATTAAACCCGTTGAACAGAGAGTCTCTGCCATCCGCGATTATCCATGCCCGAGTTCAATACGCCAGTTGCGTCGATTTTTGGGCCTAGTCAACTACTACAGACGATTCATTCCCCATTGCGCGAAGTTAGCTCAACCGCTTACAGATTTACTTCGCTGCAAAGAAAGAAATTTTTCAATGAATCCACAAGAGATCGAAGCTTTTAACGAGCCTAAATCCGCCATTGAGCAGGCGAAAACTCTGACTTATATATCAGCGGAGACAGATGCTCGCTTCTCGCTTGTTACCGATGCATCAAACGAAGTGGTGGGCGCAGTTCTCCAACAAGAGGTCGATAACACGATTATACCACCAGCCTTCTTCTCACGCCGAGACACGCGCAGACACGATATAGTACGTTTGGTCGCGAGCTCCTCGCTGTTTATTATTCCATTCGCCATTTCCGGCATTTACTCGAAGGTCGCAGTTTCACGGTTTACACCGACCACAAATCACTAACGTTTGCACTCGCCACAACTTCCGATCGTTATTCACCGCGAGAGATCCGTCAATTAGACTACATCAATTAGACTACACCATCATTGATCAAGATATCCTTATACAAACCAATAAATTTGTTGAAAATCTTTGTAGTGAAATTACTCAAAGAGGAACCCGTTCTAAGAATATCATTTTATTTAATGTAGCTGATAATTATTCTATTAAATGACTTGAAAAGGTGTTTTCTCACTTCATACGGTATTCCGGTAGATTGTGCTGATTTTGTCCGTTTACGCAAAAACAGCCTGAAACAACGAACTCCAATACTTATAAAATTCACCGATAAATGTTTCGTTTCATATATATTACAGAATAGAAATATTTTGAAATCCATTCCCAGATTTTCTAACGTTACTATGAAGCCAGACCTCACCCCTATGCGGAGGCGTTTCGGTCATAAGAAACGCAAAATTACAATTATTCCCACAAATCAGTCTTCTTCTGATTCATTTGAGTGTATGCAGTGTGATTCACCTGTAGTTACTCAACCATTAGGAAGCCAAGATTTATCACACGCACACGACATAGTTCACAGAACACCGTCACCCACTAAGCGTTCACTTCCCTTACCTACTTTTAGACAGACACAACCTCTTCTCTTAAATACAGGCTCATTTAAAAACACGGCATTCAAGAAGCCACCAAACCAACAAATGACGTTGGTAAATAATAATAGGCACGCACATTATACCAGTTACCGTATTCAACCACCATACCCCCCTAAACAGTATATTTAGTCTCACATTGACTACACCTTGCTTCAAAGACCCTCTTCTTACTCCCCTGGTTATTATGCTCAACCATTTTACTCCTCTAATTATATGACTCAAAATCCTCCATTTTATAATCAATACACATCTCAATACGTACCATACACGCCTTTTTATGATCATGTCCATTTTTTTCCAAAAAAATAATCAATTAAATATTTATTGCTCTAAATTTTTGTCTCAACCTACTTCCACTCCTTTCAATCTCGCTCCTTCTTATGTTAGTATTCTACTTATTAATGCCCGATCTATTACCCCTAAAATCCAAATGCTAAAAACTTTTCTCATTACGAACTTAGTAGACATTATTCTTATAACTGAAACGTGGACCCGAGATGACCAGCCTAACTCAACACTTATAGTACCTAATTACCAGATATTCAGGAATAACCGAACTTCGAAACGGGGAGGTGGTACTCTTATCTATGTTCATTCCAAATTTAAAGCTGATACCTTTACTTCACCTAGTCTGACAGAACTAGAAGACTCAACATGGATTGTATTACCATCCTTAGATCTCTTAATAGGTTGTATTTATTATCCACCGTCTTCAACCATCTCTAAAATGGATTCCTTAATTAATGCTGTAACCGACAATTCGGTCCGGGGAAAATCGAGTTCAACGTCAAAGATTTCAGTCACGTTTTAAACACCAATGTGTCTATCCAACGGCTGAGTTACGCGTCCAAACCCACCAATATATTGACAAGACAATACGTGAGATGAGTACGGTACTATTGAAGCAAAATAATTATACAACAAAAATAGCAAACCTCAATTATTCCGCTTCGTACTGAATCCAAAAACAACAATATTCAACAGCAACAATGACCACGAGTGATCGCAACTTCAAATAGCGCGCAAACGGCCAAATAAAGATACAAAATATAAGCTTAAGAACGAATAAATTCAAGTAGTTCGGTAAAACAAAAATGGTAAAAATATACAAAAATACCAGCAGATTTAAACAGTTAGTTGTCAATAAAATAAATTCAATGTACATCTTACACCGCCCCCCGAAATCCGCGCCGGATTTCTCAAAGGCTGACAACGTACATGCTCTGGTATCCTACGCTATATCTTCACCCATCGCTGATTATATCATAATAGCAACCAGACGTTATTATCTAAGAACAAAGTGAGATAATGTCACGATGCACAAGACGTTCTCCATGCCTCACACGTGACAAAATTCACCGGCCATTTCAGCCAGATTGGTTAGAAGCCAGACGTTTTCCATGCCTTACCACAACCAATCTAGCTGGCCCTTTACGTGACAAACCCAGTTCCGATAACAGCATCCACGTTCGGTGATGTATTTTCTTCCAGTACAGTCAAATCAGTCCAAAAGCATGTTTGATCTAATTCGAAATGAATTTCTTCCATGAGTACGGTAGTAAGTGATACTACCAGCTTAGCGGCTACTAATCCCAGACACGAAATAGTAGCAGGCTTGACTAGAGCAACTCGCGACTTCGAGCAGAGTAGGCAACAATATGACTTAGGACTAAATCGAATGTAAATCGCGGCTTCATACCTAAGTTCCAACGCATCACAGAATGCATGTAACTGAGGCCGAACTACGTGAGCACCTTTGCGCTTCATAGATCGAGGAATTCTTAGGGATTGCGGTTCCATCACGCTTGCATATTTATGGAGTAACTCAGGATTTCGCAGAAACCTAGAACGCAGACTCTGTAAACGCGACTTTGCTTGTTTACGGTTGCGGCAGATTCTATGGAAATCTCTTTTCCAAGGTAGACACACTTCAAAATTGCCATCTTTCTGTTTAGTCCCACGATACGCTTGTAACACATCCGCTCCAATAAGCAGGCCAACTGTGGTATCGGGACCATCATTTGAAACAAGATCCTTCAAATGATTAGGTGAAGTGAGGCAGTCCTTTTTCGTCAAATGCTCAACCATTTCAGGAAGTTGCATAGACTCATTCATCATAGACAATTCAAATCTTACTCGTGCAATTCGAGTAGCATTCGCAGCTATCAACAGTTCTAACTCAGCCTCTTGACGCATCTGTTCTTCCGCTAATTGTGCCAACAAAAACTGAGCCCTAAGATTATGAGAGCTAGAACTAACTACCGAACCAGAGCATGACATGTTATCAACCAATGAAGAAACACCGACTTGCCCGTCAAACAGGTCCTTTTCATTGTTTCTTGGATGGATCTTTGACCACTTGTTCTCCATTTTTTCCCAATGTTCGAAACGAAGCAAATTGAGTACTGCCAATTTGAGTACTGTCCCAATGTTCCAAACGAAGCAAATTGAGTACTGTAACCGACAATTCGGTCCGGGGAAAATCGAGTTCAACGTCAAAGATTTCAGTCACGATATAAACACCAATGTGTCTATCCAACGGTTGAGTGACGCGTCCAAGCCCACCAAAATATTGACAAGACAATACGTGAGATGAGTACTGTACTATTGAAGCAAAATAATTATACAATAAAATAGCAAACCTCAATTATTCCGCCTCGTACTGAATCCAAAAACAACAATATTCAACAGCAACAATGACCACGAGTGATCGCAACTTCAAATAGCGCGCAAACGGCCAAATAAAGATACAAAATATAAGCTCAAGAACGAATAAATTCAAGTAGTTCGGTAAAACAAAAATGGTAGAAATATACAAAAATACCAGCAGATTTAAACAGTTAGTTGTCAATAAAATAAATTCAATGTACATCTTACAAATGCGTTTATAGAAGCATCTCTACACGACACGAAATATAAGCTTATTGATGGTGACTTTAACATGCCAAAATTAAACTGGCACGATCCTGCACACCACAGCTGCTATACACCTTTCACTAGAACGATTGACTTACTAGGATATAAGCAATTTATTGACCAACCTACAAGAAATGACAATATCTTAGACCTAGTCTTCACTCTGAACCTTATTGCAGCTAACCTGAAGGTAATTCCAACTTTCCTTAACAGTGACCATAGAATATTATCATTCCAAATATTATGCGCCACAACTTCTGTCAATTCTTCGCAGCCATCTTATTATAAGCATACCTACAACTACATTAACTGGAATCTATTGTCAGAATTGATTAGAACAGAAGACTGGAGCCGATTCTTCCTCTCTAGTGATTTCACAACAGTCTCTTCAACATTTCATTCACAATTGAAAGGGTTACTTATGAAGGCATCATATAAGCTCATTGGGCACACAAAATTAACGAAAGCCCAGAAAATAGAAAAGAAAATGATGAAACTACATTCCGTTGCTGTAAAAACACATGACATATTCGCCATTCTTCCTTCTTATGAACTATCAAGAAGTCACAGATATGCTTTAGATAGCACGCTTAGAGCCGACGAAAACAAAGCTCTTATAAGTCAGGATAAGCCGAAATCACTAAGTAAACTTTTCAAGTAAAGATCATCTAACTCACCCAGCAACATGGATTTCATTAAAAAATATTGTAGTTCAACCGCCGTTGAAACAATTGTTTGTTCACCTGATGCTATCTGTGAAGAATTCCTTCTGTACTTTAACTCTACCTACAACAATTCAAACTACGATTACACAACCAGTCATCTTTCTTCGCAGAATATGTAGTGGATAGCGAGGAATAGATTCTGAGGCTGCGTGTATTCCAGTTATATCCACATACAATTTTGAATCCCAGACAACCACAGAAGAGCGAAAACCATGTGTAGACAAAGAGTGTATTGTAATTAATGTGTGGTTAACAACAAGAAAATTTGAATTACAAATTATTGATTACTATTGATTAAATATTTGAACCGTCACCACAGATTCCCCTCCTAGAGCGTCGAACAGGAAGAAGACGCTCGAAAAAAAACATTAGGTTATAAAATCGTCAAACTTTTGGGGAAAATGTACCTTGCGACCTGAATGTGTTTGTCTGTCAGGTGGTTTGAGGCACGAACGGAATGGGGTTTATCGGGGGTAATGTTGGTTTCTAGTGAATCAGACGAAGGGGCGTGTTGGTCAGTAGTAGGCGTCTGTGGAGTAATATTTCGGGTATTTGCTTTCGCTTTCGATGTTGGTTCTACGTAAGCGGCCTTCAGACGATCGATACTGTCAGTTTCTCTTGATCCATTCCGGTCAATTACGAATTACTTGAGATGCCTGCTGAGCACCTTGTACGGACCAGTATACGGTAGTTGAAGTGGTCGACGTACATGATCGGCGCGCACAAACACAAAGTCGCAGGTAGACAAGTCTGCCGGGATATAGAACGGTTGAGCTTGTTGGCGAGTTGGGATAGCTCGTGAAGATTTCATGAAGCTGCGAAGGCGACTGACATATTGTGGAGCTGTAAGATCAATTGGTGAATCGGAATATGTCAGAAATTCGCCAGGTAGGTTAAGTGTACTCCCGTACACCATCTCAGCCGCTGAGCAACCCAGGTCTTCTTTCACAGTTGTACGGATGCCAAGAAGCACCAAAGGCAATGGCTCGGACCAACGTTCTGAATTCCCGTGACTCATGATTGCGGCTTTAGGCTGTAGTCTGTATGTGCTTTGTACCGAGTGTTCTATTCAATTCCCGAAAAAGCGTTGATTGGAATTGAGAACCTCTGTCAGTGGTAATAGTGTTCGGCACACCAAAGTTGCTGATCCAATGTTGAACGAAAGCTTTCGCAACCGTTTCTGTACTGATATCCGGTATGGCTACAGCCAATGGCCAACGGGTAAAACGGTCGACGCAGGTTAATATATAGGAGCAACCATTAGAGACCGCTAATGGACCAACGAGATCCAAGTGAACGTGCTGAAAGCGCTCCGTAACAGGTGGAAATACACCAGGGGAACTGATGGTGTGACGTTGGACTTTGCTTTGTTGACATCGGAGGCAACTCTTGGTCCAAAGTTGAATGTCTTTATGCATGTCAGACCAAAGATAACGAGAGCTAATCAGCTTTCGAGTAGCTTTTATTCCGGGATGTGATAAACCATGTAAATGCTCGAATACGGTACGTCTCAAATCTGATGGGACAATTGGACGGGTTTTACGAGTAGAGATGTCACAAATCAGATAAGAATTGGAATTAGGTATCGGAATAAGGCGGATTTTACCCGATTGTGAAGTAATATACCGACTTATTACAGGGTCATTTTGCTGCGAACGTGCTAATTGCTCAAAGTCGATTCCAGGCAGGTCGATAGTACTTAACTGAATCCGAGAGAATGTATCGGCAACTGTGTTTGACGAGCCGGAAAGATATCGAATGTCACTCGTGAATTGCGAGATATAATCTAAGTGACGTATTTCTCGGGGCGAATATCGATCCGATTGTGCAGAAAGAGCAAACGTTAAGGGCTTGTGATCGGTCAATATTGTGAAATCACGGCCTTCAAGCAAATGTCTGAAATGTCGTATCGCATAATAGATAGCCAGTAACTCACGGCCAAACGTACTGTATCGAGTTTGAGCTGGTTAAAGACGACGAGAAAAGAAAGCGAGTGGCTTGGTGATATTGTCTTCTTCTTGTTGAAGGACCGCGCCGACCGCTTCTTGTGATGCTTCTGTAGCGAGAGACAATCGAGCATTGGGGTTCGTTGATAAATGAGTCAGTGATGTGACTTTGTTTAGTGCAGATTCTAGTTGCTCGAATAATTTGATGGCTTCGTCATTCATTTTAAATTGACGTTTCTTTCCACGTAACAAGTCAGTCAATGGTTGTGAAATCATAGCGCATTGTGGAATAAAACGTCTATAATAGTTGACCAAACCTAAGAAACGTCTGACTTGACGGATGGAGCTGGGACATGGATAATCTTGGATAGCTGATAGTTTTTGAGGTAACGGTTTTATACCGGAACTATCAATTCGGTGTCCAAGGATTTCGATGGAAATCACACCAAACAGACATTTATCGGGATTAACCACAATGCCGTAGTGGGATAGACGTTGAAATACTTCACGAAGGTGTTCAAGATGTTCAGTAGGATTTGTACTTGCGACTAGGACATCGTCAATGTACTCGTAGACAAAGGAAAACTTGGTCCATGAATCTCTGTAAGGTCTGTGCAGCATTGCGTAGACCGAATGGCATCCTGAGAAATTCGAACAGACCAAATGGAGTGGTGCTGGCAGTTTTGGGAATATCTTCGTCAGCTACAGGAATTTGATGATATGCCCGCACTAAATCCAGCTTCGAGAACACAGATTTTTCGTGAAGAGACAGTGCAAAGTCATGTATGTGTGGAATCGGATATCGATCTGGGATTGTTACACGATTTAAAGCACGATAATCGCCACATGGACGCCGAGCGTCCGGTTTGTTCTTTTCGACCATGTGAAGAGGTGTGGCCCAAGGTGAATTCGATGGACGGATTATTCCGAGTTCCATCATATGCTCGAACTCTCGTTTGGCAGCTTCGAGTTTGTTAGGCGCCAGTCTGCGTGGTCTACTGAAAACCGGGGGTCCACGGGTTGAAATATGGTGTTTGATGTCATGTTTCACAGGGGTGTCGTGTGTACATGGTTAGAAGATATCCGAAAATTCTTTCATGAGGGGAACGTAATTCGGTGCAGTATCTGGAATCGGGACTCGAATAGTTTGTATGGGTGAATTAGACAAATGGCCGATGACGTTAATCTTTGTGACATTGTCAATGAGCTTTCGTGTACTCATGTTGACTGAAAGATTAAAGTGTGAGAGGAAATCGGCTCCCAGGATAGGGGTTTTGTCGTCGGAAACAGTGAAAATCCATCGAAAGTTACGTCGCAGACCGAGGTCGATGGAGAGAGATCGTTGACCGTATGTGCTTATTCGAGTACCCTTCGCCGCTTGTATGGTCAACGAAGAGTGGTTTCTGCGTTCTGAGTTTGTGGGTGGGATGACGCTCAGTTCGGCTCCTGTGTCGATCAGAAAACGCATCTTTGTTGAACCATCAGTGACGTAGAATAAGCGTCTGGTGTTATTGCCAGACAGAGCTGAAGCTTCTACTGCCTGGCTTCGCGGCTTCTCTGATTTTGGTTTTGCGTTTTGAAGCTGCATGTGGTTCCCTCCACTACGAGGACGGCTTCAACTTCTGTTTAAGTGCTGTATTTGCGAAGTCAAATTGTTGATCTGGGATTTCAAATCAGATATATCCTTGTTCAAATCTGCGCAGGAAGTGCAAGGAGTGGAAATTGGTAGGCTGACCGTGCAGATTGATGTGTTACGAGAGATGTCGTAGACTTCATCTGCAACTTCAGCAAGCTTGTCTAGGTTACTGTCGTTTTTCATGATAACCAGAACTTTACGCAAATCGTCTGACAAACTCTGGAACCAGATATGTCGTATTATTCGTTCGTCAACCTTCTGTGTGCCTTGTACTATAACAAATGGCGTAAGTGTTGTGAAGGTGTACGATCTTCTAGCTCAGAGATGGATAGGAGTTTCCACAGGTTTTGCTCATCGCTGGAACCAATTCCAGAGAGATTATCGCAGATTTGAGCTTATCATAAGGATCTGTGGCAGGTTGATCATAAATCAAATTAACAACTTCTCTGGCAATGGAGGTTGGGAGCATTCCAACAACGCGGTTGTAGCGTTTGCGTTGCGTTCGAACACGGTATAACTCGAATAGAGCTTCGATTTGTGCGAACCATAGACGTGGTTCTGTCGCTATGAAGACTGGTAATGTGAATTGATTGATAAAATCATCCTCCATCTTGTTTTCGTTATTCGCACTATGGTTCGTTGCGTTGATTGAATTGAATGCGTGTTCGGGCTCACCAATTTGTAGTGGATAGCGAGGAATAGATTCTGAGGCAGCGTGTATTCCAGTCATATCCACATACAATTTTGACTCCCAGACAACCACAGAAGAGCGAAAACCGTGTGTAGACAAAGAGTGTATTGTAATTAGTGTGTGGTTAACAACAAGAAAATTTGAATTACAAAATTATTGATTACTATTGATTAAATATTTG
Organism: Atriophallophorus winterbourni; assembly: GCA_013407085.1. Classification (NCBI taxonomy): domain Eukaryota; kingdom Metazoa; phylum Platyhelminthes; class Trematoda; order Plagiorchiida; family Microphallidae; genus Atriophallophorus; species Atriophallophorus winterbourni. Next base: position 38,059 of record JACCGJ010016050.1, on the reverse strand, counting down.
AACCGTCACCACAAATACACTAAATACTTTGAGTATAAACCTAAGTGACATAAATAAATTATGTTAGCAATCAACTGTCAGTCTTAAACCTGACACGGCAGACATACCTCCAGCCATATGCAAAATGGGTGGCAAAGACTTTCAACTTCTCCTGCTTAACCTATTTAACGCATCTATTGAATCTGGTACCTCTCCGGCAGAATGGAAACACTCAATTATTATACCTAGATACTAATCTGGCTCGAAACACTCAGTTACTAACTACCGACCAATAAATCATACAGCCTTCTTATCAAGATTATTTGAAAAAATTGTAAAGAAAGCTATGCTTGAATACCTGACACCTAGTTTCTTTTCTAAGGCACAGCACGGATTCCTCAACAAAAGATCCTGCATTACTTGCCTGCTAGAATACATAGACTGCATCACAAGTTCAATTGAAAATGGCTTTTCAGTTATAGTTGTCTTCCTTGATATAACCAACGCTTTCGACACAGTACCACATAACCTATTACTATCTAAGCTAAGTTCATTCGGTATAGGTGGCAATCTTCATTATTGGCTCACTTCTTCTCTTACAGATCGCACATACTGTGTTGGGGTTAATGGTCACAGATCGCCCACCTTGCCGATTCCAAGTGGCGTGATACTAGGCAGTGTTTTAAGTCCATTACTTTTTCTCCTATATATAAATGATGTACATACAGTCGTCTCTCATAGTAAACTATTCTTGTTCGCAGACGACATGAAAGTTGTAATTTCCTTCCCATCTTCTGAAACACAAACTTACATTGCCAGACTAAACAAAGATTTGGATGCATTATCCAAATAGGGTAAAATTAATGGTCTCTCATTTTCTGTAGAAAAATCTAAGTTCATGCCTTTAAGATGTACAATTCCTGATAACTCAATCCTTCTTAATGGTAATCCTATTCAAATTATCGATTGCACACGTGATCTTGGGTTCAAATATTCAGCATCGCTTACATTCAACGAGCATATACATCATGTGATCTCAATGGCAAAGCAGAGTGTTAATATGATTCATAAGTCCTTTACTCTCCCACACTGTAAGTTAGAACTTTATTAACTTTTCACCATACCCCTCTGTATTGTCTGTGACGTGAGTTACGCGTAGTCCACCCGTTTCTTATTTCGATAAATTCAAAACAACGATTGGGATATTCTACGGTACTGTAATTAACAACAATTACAACAAAAATAACTATACAAATCTTAATTGTATAGGAAAGTCACAGCAACAATGGAGCCAAATACTCCAGAATCAGATTCAATTCAAATAAAAGACGACCTGATATGAAATAAGAAGAATCGATTTACCAAAATGTCGTCCAAACTTTCTGTGACAATCAAAAATGACACTCAAAATAGTGTCCAAATTCAAGCAAAATACTGAAGCCCAAAATGGCAACCAAATTCCGTAACAATGACCGACAATGGCAGAAACAATAAATTAAAACAAACATTTGACCGAAGTCGTGTAAAGAAAAGATTTACAATAACAGAAGTGATTACAAACAGGAAAGTTTTATATCAAAATACTGTAGGAAAATTAAACACAAGCAAAATCTATTTCACAAAATTCAGGTTTTGTAACTGGGTTCAAAATAAAAGAAATGTTAAAGGGAAAGGAAGAATTTCAAACTACTTTGAACCTTACACCCTCTTCGATTACTGTAATATGATATATAGCAGTATGAATAAAACCGATACCATCCTTTTGGAAAAAGTACAACGTACTTTTACTAAATCAATCACCGGATATAGCTCGAATCTATCATATAGAGAAAGATGTAAGCAGCTCAAGCTTGAACCACTATGGTTCCGTAGAATTAGACACAACCTAATACTGTTCGTCAGAATAATATTTTCTGATAATATAGATAATATAAATTCGTCTTTACGCTTCCGACAAGGTTCTAGATATAATTTAAGAAATCAAGATAACCTAGTGAAATTACCTAGATCCTGTACGGAAGTAAGAAGTGACTTCTACTTAAATAAATACGCTAAACTCTGGAATATTCTTCCGAAAAACATAAGACTTTGTACCTCACTATGTGATTTTAAATCACATCTGAATTCATTTCTCACAGTTGAAAAATTAATAAAACTTCTCAACCTAGATGCCTCATCAGATGAACTATACAATCATGGCATTGCTGGATATTAACAGTGATATCAGTTTCTCAACTTCCATAGTGAACAGTCACTCCGTCCCTTAGTATTTATTTTCCAGATTACCTCTTTATATCCATATGAAGAATTCCGGTTCACGAACGAGTCAACACTGGGACGCCGAATCTTCTACGAATACCCACAAAAGACACTCTCCATTCCGAACATATATTCGACAATAATAATGTGTCCAACTGAACATTTTTGAAGATTCTGACTCTTCGAGATTCCTCACATCTTCGATGTTCCGGTCCATCGTTCTTCAATATTCTTCGTGTCATTTTTCCTTTCACCCGATTTTCTTTTCATACAATAACTGCTCATATATTGTATTTCTGTAAAACTGAATGATTATCATTTACCTGGACCATTTTAACGAACGAAAAATTATCAGCAAGTATGATCTTAAAAATGTTAATTAATATTGTCCATTTTTATGTTTTATGTATACAAACAACTTTCATAATTATCGATCATGATTAGCATGCCTTGGAATTCCAAGAATAAAATATTTATTTATTTATTCATCTCCCAATTCACGAGCGACATTCGTTACCTATCGGGGTCGTCAAACACAGTGGCGGATACGTTTTCTCGGATTCAACTGAGTGCCATTGACCTGCCTGGAATCGATTTGGAACAACTAGCACGTTCGCTGCAATCTGATCCGGTACTAAGTCGCTATGAAACTTCAGAGATGGGAAAAATCCGCCGAAATCCGATACCCGATTCTCAACATTACCTGGTTTGTGACATGGCAACAGGAAAACCGCGTCCGATCGTCCCCTTAGACATGAGACGTAGAGTTTTTGACCACTTGCATGGTTTATCACATCCTGGAGTAAGAGCGACACGAAAATTAATTAGTTCTCGCTACCTTTGGTCTGACATGCATAAAGACATATAAATTTGGACAAAAAGTTGCTTGCGATGTCAACAGAGCAAGGTTCAACGACACACTATCAGCTATCCTGGTACGTTCCCACTAGTTACTGAACGTTTACAACACGTGCATTTGGATCTCGTCTGCCCACCAGCAGACTCTATCGGATGTTGCTACATACTTACCTGCAATGATCGTTTACCGCATTGGCTAATGGCAGTAGCAATCCCTGATATCAGTGCAGAAACTGTTGCTTACGCTTCTGTTCAGCACTGGATCAGTAAATTAAGCGTACCAAACACCACAACTCCTGACAGAGGTTCCCAATTCCAATCAACGCTTTTCAAGGAACTGAAAAATATGCGCGGTACGAAACACATTCAGACTACAGCCTACCACCCTTCTTCGAACGGCTTAGTCAAAAGATTTCACCGCCAACTGAAAGCCGCACTCATGTGTCATGGGAATACTGAACGTTGGTCCGAGACACTACCCTTAGTACTTCTTGGTATACGTACCACAGTGAAAGAAGACCTAGGGTGTTCGGCTGCTGAAATGGTGTACCGTAGTACACTTACACTTCCAGGCGAATTTCTGACATCTTCTGACCCATCAATGGACCTTACTGTGCCACAATATGTCGGCCGCCTTCGCAGCTTCATGAAAAAATTACGAGCTACTCCAACTCCAACCCTGCTACATTTCACCTGACTTGAATACTTGCGACTTTGTGTTTGTGCGGGTAGATCATGTACGTCGACCGCCACAGCCGCCATACACTGGCCCGTACAAGATAATCAACAGGTATCCAAAATACTTCGTTATTGACCGCAACGGAACACACGAGACCGTCAGCGTCGATCGTTTGAAAGTAGCCTACGTCGAACCGGCACCAGAGGCGAAAGAAATTACCCCGAACGTTGCTCCTCAAGATTGTCCCTCCATCCCCCAAACCGAAGCTCACCGGTACTCTCGATCCCTCAAGGAAACCTCCTTTACCCCCGTGTATCAAACAAACTGACTCTAACAGGCAAACCCGATCTGGTCGTAGATTCCATTTTCCATCAAAGTTTGATGACTTTACAGCCTAACGATTTCTTCGAGCGTCTTCTTTATGCCCGATGCACTAGGGGGGAGTACTATGGCATTTTTCTGTAAAAAATTTTGATTGTATCAATCAATGTACACTTTTTTGAATTGTACCCTGATTTTACGAATATAAATTTTCGTCCGCTCGGAGTTGCTCTTCTCATCTCCTTTGATACCCGTACTACGTGCTTGGAATTCTGACTGTGGATTGTGGAAAGATTGCTTGCTTGCTATAAAAGGACCGCTCCATATTTCAGCCGCACCTAATTCTTGGATTTACCGCGGTTGCTTCTGTGATAATACTTTGACGTCTGGACCGGAGTAGTCAATTGCCAAGTCGGGGAGAATCACTTTCAATTCAATCGAAGAATTATTGTGAGTGGTTATCTTTTTACTTTTCACACACATACTGTAATTTCACGTAGCCTGAACCACCACAAGGTCGAACATAAATACATATTTTTTCGTTAGCAACCAAAAAGTAGTTGGCTAACATTTGTGCAGATGGTAGCTTGTACAAAACATAAAAATAGATAGATTATTGTAAACATAAATAATAAATATTCATATTTTTACAAAATAACAGTAAATGTTTGAAATATACGAAGCTGGTTAATTACAGTTGGTTGGGTCCAAATCGAAATGTTTATTCATAAATGATGTTCAACATGCAAATTCAAACACAGATAAGCGGATTGGGAATTCACTTCATCGAGTCCCTGAGCGATCAGTGGTATCGTCATTTCAAGAATTTAGAGTGTATTTTGTTGAATTTCAACAATTTTGAAAAGTAAATTCTGAAGAAAAAACGTTATATGCCACTTTAAATTTTTATAGGTAAAAAAATAAAAGCCTTCAATGCCGTATAATATAAATTATTTATAGTTGTATTAATATGTAATATCTTACCTAATTTTTCCGGTGTTAAAGTTGAGGTGAGTTGCTTTTTGGATTCAGTCAGTGAAGTGCTCAGTCTTATAATATTGGGAAGTAAATTCCATAAACGATAATAGTTATAAATAAAGAAATCTTTTCGTACCCGATTGTGAATTTTTGATATACATATTTTGTTTTTATGCGAATATTATATACTTCAGAGTTTTTAAAATAGAATTGTAAATCAAAGTCGATCATATCTTTTTTAATATTCTGTAAAAAAGTACAAGATTCTGTCTTATTCTTCGAAACCATAATTGTTCCAATCCTAGGATCTGGCATCTTTCCTTATATGAATGCTAATCCAAACTGATGGTAATGGATCGTGAGAAAGATCGTTGAATACCTTCTGAAGCCTAAATATCAGACCGGGTCATGTTGCTAGGTATCCCATTGCAGTAATCTAATGCTAGGTATCCTATTGCAGTAATCTAATAAAGGTAGTATATGTAACTTGTAAAGTTTTAGATTGCACTCGGAAAGAGAGATGAATCTATGAATTAAACCTATATTTTTTGTTCAGGATATCAAGTAGCAAATTTGTTCATGAAATAGAAGTGATCCAGAATATCGATAACCTAAATCACATACACACTGCTGGATGTAGTGGTGTATTATTTAAGATGATCGAATCTTTTGGTATGATACATTTAAAATTTATGAAAGTAGATTTATTGGTGGAGAACACAAGACAGTTTCGAATACTCCATTGAAGTAGAGCATCCAGGTCTTGGTTCAATTTCGATATATAATCACCAGTCTGGTTAGATGGAAAGTCTACGGCGACTTTTATATCATTTGCAAACAAAGAGATCTTACAGTGTGTTATGACAGATAGTATATCGTTAATAAATATAAAGAAGAGTAGTGGATCTAGAACGCTTCCTTGTGTGACTCCACTCTAAATTGTCAAAGTTCGTGAACGGCAGCTATTTATATCTACAAAAAGGTGCGACCTGTGAGAAAAGATTTTAACCACGAAAGTAGGTTTCCAGTAATACCTAAAGCAGATAATTTTGCGAAAAGTAGATTGTGCGGGACCCTGATAAGGGCTTTCGTAATATCGATGAATACAACTATGACTTCAAGGCATAAATCTAGTGATTGTGTCACGTAATTTAAAAATTCTAGTTGAAAAGTGATGCAAAATGTTGTGTTAAGAAATCAGTGCTGGTTAGATATGAAATAGTTTGGTCTCAAGCATGCTAGGGTCGCCTGCCTGATGAGCTTCCCAAATATTCTAGCTAGAAATGGTGTGGAATTAATGAGTTGATAACTGTTAACCGTATGTAGTGATCCTGACTTATGTCGTGGAATAACAACGGAATGTTTCCATTCTGAGGAGAAGGTTCTTGATTTGATAGACGCATGGAAGAGAATAAGTAGTAATAATAAGAAGTCTACAGATCCCACTTTGCAAATTGCTGGTACGAAACCTGTTTCATCTGGTTTGTAGGAGATTGCAACTTGCTTACAAACTTTACGTATGTCAAAAAGTTTAATTGTAATGGCGTCTAACGTATTGCATGAAGGGTTTGTGATAACCTCTAGATAAGAATTGTTATTACCGTAAATACCCGCGTATAGGACGATACCATGTATAAGACGCAGTGGATATTTGACCCTAAAAACGATGGAAAAACTGTGTACCTATGTATAGAACGCATCCTAATTTTAGTCCTTAATTTCCATTAATTTTTATAGAAACGGTGAACTTAAGTCAATCACGGTGACCTCCATACAATCGCTATGATCATCGTGTGTGCTGATTGCTGACTCATTCATCCTGTCAGTCAGCAGATGTCTGTCTAGACTATGTAGACTATCGTGGAAAGTGCACTTCTCATTCTTGGTCGTCATGTCGAATGATTGGATGACATTTTTAAGAAAAAGTTTCTGCTCCAACAAGAGTCAAATACTACTCCATGATTGGTTGATATTACATTTTCATGATTTTGAAGATACAGTTCATTATTACCCTGGGTTTTTAGGGCAACTCATGAAGAAAAAAGTGCGTCCTATACGCGGGTATTTACGGTAATTTTTATAATAATAGTATCCATGGATAAGACGCACCTGGGTTTTTAGGGCAACTTATGAAGAATAAAAGTGCGTCCTATACGCGGGTATTTTACTTGGTATATGACGCATCTAAAAATACAAGAAATTCTTCACAAACATCGAAAGGCTCAGTTAATACTGTGCCATCATTACCATGTTGATTATGTTTATTGATGTAGCTTATCCTATCTGAATTTCCCGATGCCCTAGCGTTCATTATTTCAGATAACGCTTTTTGTTTTTCACTCGATTTGAGGGCTGTAGACTCATCAGAAATCAGTTTGTGGTTTACAATTTATACCAGTGTGTCAGATAGTTTGTACGCATGAAGAAGATAAGAGATGTCATGCTTATTAAGAGCACATGATATCAAATAAGCAAAACGCTTTTCTAACTTACGAGCTTTACCCAGTTTGGGGCGTCTAGCATGTCTAGTTTTAGATTTCTGTAGTAACTCAGCTAGTTTATTATGACAGATTTCGGAGGTTACATTAAAATTATCTTCGCTTTTAATGAGGTTTTCAAAGATTTTCCAATCTATGTGACTAATTATACGTGGCTGTTTAACACTAGTCATTATGCTATTGCAACTCAATTCGAAAGATATAATATTATGATCACCATTAAAATGACGGAGATACGTTTAGATTAGAAGGTGTGGTATTCAGATTAAAGACAAGGTCAGTGATATTTTATTGCGCGTTGGTTTATCAACAAACTGTTTGATACCTACTAGTTTGTGGTATTGGAAAAGGAATTAAAATTTATATGGGTGCTTTCTACCCGGTTAAGTGAAGGCATGTTAAAATCTCCCGCAATTAATTTATAGCTGAAAGGGTGGACAGAGGCTTCTATGAAGCAATCGGTCAAGCGTTGGAACGATGAAGAAATAGTAGCCGGTGGGTAGTAGATGCATCCAATTAAAAGATCAAAAGCCTGTATTGCCAGCCAGATAGAATCTTAGATATGATCAAAGACGGATGAAATGATGTTAGCATGGAGGTTAGAATGAACGACATGGACGACATGTTGTACAGGGTCCGAACATGACAACGAAATTGGTTGAGGTCCTTCTACACCAGTATGCGTTTGCGGCTGACATCTAGAAAATGTTTCTGCAAGTGGGTGTGCCGCAGGCGGACTGAGACGCATTGAGACTGCTTTGGTGGTCGAATAATGACATGACGCCGCACATTAAAGCGTACCTGATGACAGTGCATCCATTTCGTGCCACTTCATTTTGCGCAACTTAAACGTTACGAAAAACTGTAGAACAGTTTGGACATACGTTTGACGAGATCACTAATTATGTGAATACTAACCTTTATGTGGATGACTGTTTGATGTCGTTGCAATCTCGAGAAGAAGCAATGAGAGTGATACGTCAGCTCAGTGAGTTTTTGGAACTTAATGGGTTCAAATGGACGAAATGGCTGGAGGTGTATGGTTTAAAGAAGTTTGAAATTCTGCCTTTCCCTTCAACATTCCTTGTATTTTGAAACTATTTACAAAACCTTAGTTTTGTCAAATAGATTTTGCTTTTGGTTAATTTCCCTACGGTATTTTGAAATCCAACTTTTGTTTTTGTAATTAATCCTGTTATTGTAAATCTATTCTTTCTACGCCTCCGGTCAAATGTTTGTTTCAGTACATTGTTTCTGCCATTTTAGGTCATCGTTACTGAATGTGGTCGCAATTTTGGGCTCCAGTATTTTGCTTCTATCTGAAGGTCGCGGGCCGCTCGAATTTGGTACGTGATCCCAATTCTTTGATTACACTTGCTCTGCTTATATTCAACGTATTCTCGTTACATATTTTAACTCAATTTCATTGAAATAATATCTGTTGAATCCATTAAATATTTCCGGTGTAAGCAGGCACTCGAAAACTCTATTATCTTCTCGAATTAAACTACGTAAATTATCTAAGCCTAGTAATTGTACTGTCAGATTAGACAGTGACACTTCCATTATTCTGAATAAACTAAAAAAATTATAATCAGAGTTGTCAGAACTTAGAAACGAACTAGCAATATGCAAATCCAACTATAGTTCTCTTAGACCGCTCTTATCTCTCATGAACTCTGATATTGGTATTGACCACGATATATTGATTCAAGCAAATAAATTTATAGAAACCATGAGCACTGAGATATATCAAAGATAAGCTCGCTCGAAAAATGTTATCATCTTTAATGTTGCAGATAATTACCCTTTAAACGATTTAAGGATATGTATATTCTCGATATATGGCATCCCCACTGAATGTTTCTCTGTAGTTCGACTTCGTTAAAACACAATTAAACAACGGATTCCTATTTTATTAAAATTTTCAGATAAGAGGTTTGCGTTGTATTTACTTGATAATAGAAACCTTTTGAAAAGTATACCTAGGTTCTCGGGTGTGGTCATAAAACCGGACTTAACACCCATGCAACGAAAATTTAACTTTAAAAAACGCAAAGTTATCAGCTCCAATATTAGTAACAATACCTTAAATACCAATGAACAAATGCAATGTGAATCTGTAATTGAAATTAACTCTAATAATGCCCAAAGTACGAAATCTGCACCTGATAATCAAGGTGTGAGTGTAACTCAACATCTGCATCTACGCCCGCCGCGTTTACCTAAACTAAGTCAAACACGACCCCTCTTAACAAACCCTCCTACATTCAGAGAGGCACTAATCGGACCACCTCACCGACAACGTATGCAGACAACTGATTATATAAGTGGTTTACCCAGTCTCAACAACCGTATTGACACATCTCGTTTCTTAATGAATAACCCCCTATCATATAAGCAACACTATCACTGTAAGATGTACATTGAATTCATTTTATTGACAACTAACTGTTTAAATCTACTGGTATTTTTGTATATTTTTACCTTTTTTGTTTACCGAACTACTTGAACTTATTCGTTCTTGAGCTCAATTTCGTGTATCTTCATTTGGCCGTTTGCGCGCTATTTGAAGTTGCAATCTTTCGTGGTCATTGTTGCTGTTGAATATTCTTGTTTTCGAATTCAGTACGAAGCGGAATAATTGAGGTTTGCTATTTCTATTGTATAATTATTTTGCTTCAATAGTATTGTACTCATCTCACGTATTGTCTTGTCAATATTTTAGTGGGCTTGGACGCGTCACTCAACCGTTGGATAGACACATTGGTGTTTAGATCTTGACTGAAATCTTTGACGTTGAACTCGATTTTCCCCGGACCGAATTGTCGGTTACAGTACTCAATTGGCTTCGTTCGAGCAAATGAGGAAAACGAAGAAATCGTCGAAGAAAACGACTGAACACAACCAAAAGGATCCTTTGGACGGGCAAGTCGGTAATCTTTCATTGGTTGATACCATGTCATGCTCTGGTTTGGTAGTTAGTTCTAACTCTGATAATCTTGAGGCGCAGTTTGTGTTAGCAAAAATAGAGGAAGAACAGAAGTGTCAGGAGCTTGAGTTAGGACTGTTGAACGCTGCGAATGATACTCGACTTGCACGACTTAAATTAGAACTGTCTGATGATGGAGATTCTCGCCAGGTTGCTGGAGACGGTAAGGATAAGAAGACCGTCAAAGAATATCTCAGCTTAGTTAAACCCCAAGAATCACGCAAAGGTTCAAGTCATTTCTTCGACCGTGTAACACCGGTGATGTCGCGAGTAGAATTGCAGTATTTCGATGGCAATCCATGCCAGTATTGGAAATTTATACGTCAGTTTGAAAGCTATATTGAAAGTAATGTTTTTGACGACGGACAATGTATGCTGTATTTGCTGCACTATTGTAAAGGTTAAGCGCGAGATGCTATCGATGGATGTAGTATGTTGTTGCCCGAAACTGCCTACAAAAGGGCACGAGAGATATTAACTGATCTCTACGGACAGACTCACGTTATCGCGCGGTCAATGATTGACCGGTTAATTTCATCCACGGAAAAAGTAAAGTCAAACGGGGTTTCGCTGACACAAATCTCGATAGAGATGCAGAACTGTGAGACTGCTCTTTCTCAAATGAATTACGATGCGGACCTAGATTCGTTGACGACACTTGAATTAGTCGTATTTAAGCTGCCACACGAATTGTGGGATCGGTGGGCGAGGTTAGTTGATGTGATTTACCGAGACAATCGCCAGCCAGAGTTCCACGATTTGCAAAGTTTCATAGCAGACGAAGCGCGAATAAGTCGTAGTCGTTTTGGTCAAATCGCAACGAAAGCAAATGTGAAGGTGACTGACAAGACAGAAACAGAATTTGCGCGTATTCATAATCTGGTGAATCAAATGGACCAGTTTCACTCGAAGATAGCTGTTAATTGCTATGTTTGTGGTGGTGAACACCATTTAGAGAAGTGTGACAAGTTCAGATCTTACGATGTGACCGATCGGTGGAACGCTGTCAAGAAACATCAGGCTTGTTTCTTGTGTCTTTTCAGAGGTCATCGTGCTACGGATTGTCGAAAAAAAGACCTGTGTTCTGTTTCTGGCTGTAACGGAAGACACAGTCACCTCCTTCATATAGGCCAGAAGGAAGAAACTGAAAATTCTCTGAAATGTAACAGTCTGAATACTAGTTACGAACGTGTTCGTCTAAGCACATTTCCTGTTACTATATTGGGACCACATGGCGCAGTAGATACATACGCTATGTTAGATAATGGTTCTGATGTGTCCCTGGTGAAAAGCAGTCTACTAATAAAGTTGGGAATCCAACCTGAGAAAGAAGTTTTGCATGTTCGAACACTAAATTCGGTATCTCATCTAGACTCAGGCACGACGGAATTGTTTTTGGGGCCATTGGGTTGCCAAGAGCCTGCCGTACTCATAAATCGTGCATTCTGTGTACCGGAGTTACCGAGAAACAATAGTTATTCAGCTGCTATAGACCTCATGCCGTGGGAACATCTGAAAGACCTTGACTTGCCTGACATTCCTGATAAAACTATTAGCCTGCTTATTGGAGCAGACATACCGGATGCACACTGGGTGATGGAGCAGAGATTAGGTCGCCGTAACGAACCCTTAGCTTATCAAACAACACTTGGCTGGGTGGTTCTTGGACCAGTTCTCTCAGACCCGACACGCAACAAGTTTGTGTTCAGTGTGCAACGGGAAGACACGGATGTGGCTGAGCAATTGAAGTTGATGTACAATAATGAATTCGAGGATAGCGCCTCATGTGATCAACAACTGTCGAGGGACAAAATAAAAACCGTTCAAATTGTCGAAAAATCTTGTCGTTTGAAAGGTGGGCATTTTGAAGTGTGTTTACCTTGGAGAAAGGATTTCCACAGACTCTGCAGCAACCGTGAACAAGCAAAGTCGCGTTTACAGAGTCTGCGTTCTAGGTTTCTGCGAGATCCTGAGTTACGTCAAAGGTATGCAAGTGTGATGGAACACAATTTTATCTGCGGATATGCAACCCATGTTCCAGATCATCAATTGTCGACAAACTTTAAACCTCGATGGAATCTTCCTCATCACGCAGTTATTAACCCTAAGAAAGCTGGTAAGATAAGGGTTGTACATGATTGCGCCGCCAAGTTCGGAGGTGTATCACTCAATGATTGTTCATACCAAGGTCCAGATACACTGCACAGCTTAGTTCGTATACTTCTGTGATTGCGTAAAGAGGTGATCGCGCTCTCTGCCGACATTGAAGAAATGTTCATGCAAATTTCTGTACCTGTTATTGACCGACGTGCTCTGAGGTTTTTGTGGTGGCCGAACAGTGACTTATCTCAAACTCCTACTGAATACCAGATGGCGGTTCATCCTTTTGGAGCTGTTTCATCGCCATTTGTCGCGAATTTTGCACTCAAGCAGACGCTTGTGCATTTAGATCAGAACGCCTTTCCGCTGGTTGCCGAAGCACATTCGTTATCAACAGAATCATTCATTATGGTATTAATACGGTTTATTGGGCGACGTGGAATACCTACAGATATCTACAGTGACAATGGAACAAATTTCGTTGGCGCTCAGAGAGAGATTCGAGAATGCGTGATAAAGTGGGATGAACATAAAATAAACGAACATCTTGCATCACAAGGAACACGGTGGCATTCCCAACCTCCATATGCAAGTCATCGTTGTGGTGTTTGGGAACGTGTTATCATGTCTGTTAGGACGATACTGTTTGGATTGTTATTGGAGCAAGTTGTATCAGATGAAGTGCTAAACACTCTGATAGTCGAGGCTGAACGTATACTAAAAAATCGTCCATTAGTTCCGTCCTCATCAGATTCCGCGGAAGCTGTGGCTTTGACACCTAACCACCTATTAATTTTACGAGGAAATGCGGGACTACCCACTTCTGTTGCTCAAAATTATCTGCGAGGATGGAAGCAAGCCTCTTATCTATCTGATATTTTTTGGCGTAGATGGCTACATGAATATTTGTATACACTCCATACCCGCCAAAAGTGGTTTCGAAAACACCGAAACTTGAGGGTTGAAGATCAAGTTCTCGTGGTGAACGACGCAACACCTCGTGGATTCTGGCCCTTGGATAGAGTAACTGAATGCGTTTTGTCGAAAGATGGGTTAGTAAGACAAGTTTGTGAGCAATCGAGAGGGGTAGTGATTAAGCGGAATATTCGTCAACTTTGCTTTCTAGAAGCAGATTCGTATATAACGGATGGAGATGCAACGATACCATCGAACCTGGATGCTGTTACTGGAACTGGGTTTGTCACGTAAAGGGACCAGGCCAGCTGGATTGGTTGTGGTAAGGCATGGAAAACGTCTGGCTTCTAACCAATCTGGCTGAAAAGGCCGGTGAATTTTGTCACATGTGTGAGGCATGGAGAACGTCTTGTGCATTGTGACATTTTCTCACTTTGTTCCTAGATAATAACGGCTGATAGCCATTATGATATGACCGGCGATGGGTAAAGATATAGGGTAGGATACCAGAGCATGTACGTTGTCAGCCTTTGAGAAATCCGGCGCGGATTTCGGGGGGCGGTGTAAGATGAACATTGAATTTATTTTATTGACAACTAACTGTTTAAATCTGCTGGTATTTTTGTATATTTTTACCATTTTTGTTTTACCGAACTACTTGAATTTATTCGTTCTTGAGCTTAATATTGTGTATCTTTATTTAGCCGTTTGCGCGCTATTTGAAGTTGCAATCTTTCGTGGTCATTGTTGCTGTTGAATATTCTTGTTTTCGCATTCAGTACAAAGCGAAATAATTGAGGTTTGCTATTTTTATTGTATAATTATTTTGCTTCAATAGTACCGTACTCATCTCACGTATTGTCTTGTCAATATTTTGGTGGGCTCCGACGCGTCACTCGACCGTTTGATAGACACATTGGTGTTTAGATCGTGACTGAAATCTTTGACGTTGAACTCGATTTTTACCCAGACCGAATTGTCGGTTACAATCACCATTCATCACCTCCTCCTACATTTTTTTGTAATATTCAACCTTATTATAATTCATCTACTATTACACAGTATCCATCTTATTATAATAATTATATTCCCCAAACTTCATTTCATAATCCTTATGTTTCTCGCTCCATTTATGAACCAAAGTATAACACTAATACCACTGTTTTTCAAAAATGCATAAATTAATTTTAAGCATAGTAAACTCTCTAATGCACTCACCCCAAATTCGTTAACTTCCGACCTTCGTATTGTTCGTTTTTTGGTCATAAATGCTAGATCAATTATACCTAAAATCCATATACTAAAATCTTACCTATCTTCTAAACCTGTAGATATTATTCTTATAACTGAATCCTGGACCCGTGATGATCACTTTTACTCTAAACTCATGATAGCGAACTACCAGGTATTTAGGAGAAACCGCACTCTGAAACGAGGTGGTGGTTGTCTTATTTATGTGCATTCAAGATTTAAAGCTAATAGTATAACATCTTCGAATTTAACAGAACTTGAATTTCACTATGGATAGAACTACCTATACTAGATCTTTTAATAGGCTGCATCTACTACCCACCAGGCTCAACTTCATATAACCTGAACACATTAACTCAAGCTTTCATCGTAACGTCTTTACATCATGCACGCTATAAGATTAGCCGGTGATTTTTACATGCCTAATTTAAACTGGCACGAACGAAGTAAAGTTAGATCTCACACAAATTTTATGAAAACGCTTGACTTACTAGTTTACAAACAATTTATTGATAGACCAACTAGAAAGGGCAACATTCTTGACTTAGTCTTTACTCTAAATATTGATCCAAACAACTTACTTATATTGCCTTCTTCTTTTAATGGGGACCATAAAATATTATCCTTCCATCTATCATGCACTTGCAAAGCTACCAATGAGGTCAAGACTCTTCACCGTTTCATCGATTGGAACTTAATTTCAACACTTATAAAAATTGAAGATTGGTCTCGATTCTTTCTTTCACATGATTTTCCAACTATATCCTCGACATTCCATTCGAAAATTATAGGTTCAATCGATAAAGCTAGCAGTTTTAGAAAACGCATAAAACAAACTAGGCTCGAGAAAATGGAAAAGAAAATAAAAGTGTGGTCTACAGTTGCAATTACTAATAACGACATTTTTGCTCGTTTACGTTCCTATGAACTATTGAGTGACCACAAACTCATTCTAGACCACACATTGATTGCATCGGAAAATAGACCACCGAACAGTTGTGAAAAACTAAAATCACTTAGCAGGTTATTAAATCACAATCTGTAAACTCAACCAGCAAAGTAGATTTTATTATTCAGGATCAATTTCATAATTCGGCAGAAATAAGAATTACAGACCAGACAATAACGAATACTCCGCTTTGGGATTTAAAGCGAAGCGAAGTTGCGAAGCGAAGCGAATATTGTTGAATATTCGCTTCGCTATCGCCACGGCGAAGGGCAAAAATAAACTTCGCTAAAAATTCGTTATACTTCGCTTCGCTTAAAACGAAGTGCAAGTTCAAACTTCGCCGTAAACGAATATTAGCGAAGTCTTCGCTAAAAGCGAAGAGTGTTCATTTTTGTACTTTAATATTTTAACCTTTTGTCTAAGGCAATTGTTTTTTATAAATAAGATTCATGTGCATATTAGAAAAAGCAAAATATATGTAGCATCTGGTATAAAGTGAAATGAAACATCATGCTTTTCTAGATTACTCCCAAAACATGTTAAGCTACATTGTATTTTACGTGACACTGTAGTGGATAGTGAGAAGAAGAAGAAGAAGAATGACTTTATTCGTGTTCACGAATTTTCAGCAATGGATTCTGAGGCTGCGTGTATTCCCGTTATATCCACATACAATTTTGACTCCCAGACAACCACAGAAGAACGAAAACCGTGCGTAGACAAAGAGTGTATTGTAATTAATGTGAGGTTAACAATAAGAAAATTTTGAATTACAAAATTATTGATTACTATTGATTAAATATTTGAACCGTCACCACCGTCACCGTCTTCGCTAAAAGCGAAGAGTGTTCATTTTCGTACTTTAATATTTTAACCCTCTGTCTACGGGAATTGTTTTTTATGTTGACAATTGTTGACGTGTTGATAGACAAAGGCCAGACAAGTGCACTCCGATGGTTACTGAAGGTACCGACGTAAGCTACTTAGCAACCGACTGCTTGTTTAATTGCTATAAGCTAACATTTGAGGTGGTAACTAGAGTTACGGTCAGTGGACAAAGGGTTGTACTTTTTGTACTTTAATATTTTAAATGTATTCGCTAGGTGTGTGGCCGGATGCGAAGGGCGTGGGTGTTTTTATCTGCTTGGGTGTTTGCCGCTCTGTGTGGGTGCTTGCCGCCTTGTCTGGGCGTTTGTTTCTTTTGCGTGCGTGGTTGGAGGACTGTAAATAGGATGAAAATTTAATTGTCTCATCATAATCTCATCATGAGCCTCCCGAAGACGCACCACAAGTCGGACAAGTACAAAGACTCGGCCTCGGCCAAGAAGTCCAAGAGGAGCCCGACCATCAAGATCAAGCTGCCGTCCAAAGACCCGTGGACCCCCATGCCCTACAGAAAGAGGTCTCCGCCGCCGTCAGATGATGATGATGATGATGATGACGACTTTCATTACACCACCTACCGGCACAAGCCTACCAGATCACCGATCTGGAACTTCTTCAAGAAGGAGGCTGTGAAGAAAGGTGTTAAGGAAAGAGAAGCTGGAGCTCTTTGACATGTCGAGGATTGTGGTCAGTCCATCGCCCGGCCTCAGGGAACCCCCCAAGGCATGGTGGGCCACATCATGTCGAAGCATCCGGACGTTTCTAAGCAGTTTCTGAAACAGAAGGCCAAGTTGGAGATTGAAAAGGTGAGTTAGACTCAGTTTGACGCAACATTCGCTATACTTCGTTTAAACTTTGCTATACTTCGCAATAACTCGCCATATACTTTGTTATAGATCGCTTAGTACTTTCAGATACTGTGCATGAACATCGTTATACTTTGCAATAGTTTGTTGGAAATGAAGCCCAACTGTTAAAGGTCACTTATTTTCCGTTGGATTATAATTTATTCTCGTTATTCGCCATACTTCGCTATAATATTCGATAAAATTCGCCGTACTTCGATATTATTCGCTATACTTCGCTATATTATTTTCTATTCTTAGATGTAGTATTGATATACTTTGATATAGTATTGCTATACTTCGAAATAGTAGTTCAACTTTTGCACCCATTGATCCCCTGGAACCTAATACAAAATACTCAACCTGTCTCATTTTCTTTTAGGATGGCATACGCCATCCCGGCTACCTCGGCCTCATCAGAGAGGGTCTTCTCGGAAGCTGGACTCGTGACCAAGCCCACCCAAAGCCTTCTGAAAAACGAGAGGGTCCAGGAGCTCGTCTACATTCATGACAATTTCGAGAGAGTGCTCCCCTACATGAAGAGGATGAAGCTCCGCATCCAGGAATTCACCAATGGCGCAGTTATCTGCACTCAGAGTCAGCAGCAGCTCAAAGACCAGGATGACCCTGAGGCCAACCTTGAGGATGTCGAGTTTGTCGACACCCAGGAGCTCACGGCGAGGGCCTACTCCTCTCTGACTGAAGGCAGCCGGACCAGTTCCGGCACCAGGTCCAGGTCTAGAATCCCGGTCTCACAGACCGAGTCAGAGGAGGAGCCTAATTGCCTTTGAGATGAAGGTTTTGTATATTTCCAATGCCAAAGCTCATGAAAAAGTCCTCCCTTGTCAAATAAATGTTCTTTCGTGGTCAAAAAATAATTTATTTCGGAATTCATTTTATTTCAGCGAAGAATAGCAAATTTAAACGAATATTAGCGAATTATAGCAAGGTTTTTTGTCGAAAACGAAGTTTTTGGGGGACATCGAAGTTGAGCGAAGATTATTCGCTAATATTCGTTATAGCGAAGTGCGAAGCTTCGCTTCGCTTCGCCATTGCGAAGTGCACTTCGGATATTCGCTTTGATACTATTCGCCATTGCGAAGGGCAGTTAGGGAACTTCGAAAATTCGCTTCGCACTTCGCTTCGCTCCAAAAAAGTGACATTCGTTATTGTCTGTTACAGATTCTATTACAAGCTGCGAAGAATTTCTTAAATATTTTATTACTATTTACAATACTTCCATCTATAAAGATATGACTGAAACATTTCGGTCACCTAGTGTATTAAACACTATATGCATAAATCTGAATGACATTAATGAAGTCTGCAAGCAAACCACGTTCAGTCTCAATTTAGACATAACAGGCATTCCACCAGCCATTTGCAGAATGGGTGGTGACGATTTCAAACTTCTTCTACTGAACTTATTTAACACTTCAATCAAATCTGGAATCTTCCCTTTAGAATGGAAACACTCTGTCGTTACACCCAGACATAAATCTGGCTCGAAGCACACGGTATCAAATTATCGCCCAATTAACCACACAGCAATACTATCTAGATTACTTGAAAAAATAATAAAAAAGCTATCTTGAATCACTTATCTCCAAGTTTCTTCTTCAAAGCTCAACATGGCTTTCTAAATAAAAGATCATGCATAACATGTCAGCTTGAATACCTTGACTATATTACTACATCGATTGAGGAAGGTTAGGCAGTTGTAGTTGTCTTCCTAGACATAACTAAAGCATTTGATACTGTCCCTCATAAGTTATTATTATCGAAACTAGAATCATATGGCATCGGTGGTAATCTTCTTTCCTGGTTAACCTCTTTTCTTACTGATCGCACTTACTCTGTTGAAGTTAACGCTCGTAGATCACGCAGCCTACCTATTCCCAGTGGGGTGATTCAAGGTAGCGTTTTAGGCCCATTACTATTTCTTATATATATAAATGACATACATAACGTCATTTCGCATAGCAAACTGTTCTTATTCGCTGATTACATGAAAGTTTTCATCACTTTTTCAGCTAATCAAGCGCAAACTTATATATCCCGACTGAACAATGATTTAGCTGCACTTGCAGATTGGGCAAAAAATGATGGTCTAACGTTCTCAACAGCAAAATATAATTTTATGCCTATAAGATGCACGATACAAAATAACTCAATCCTTCTAAACAACAACGCAATTCAAATGATTGACAGCACGCGTGATTTAGAATTTCGATATTCTTCATCACTCACTTTCAAGGAACAGATACGCCATCTTATTACTAAAGCCAGACAAAGTATGAATACTATACACAGATCTATAATTCAGCCTCATTGTAAACTAGAAATGTATAAATTATTCACCATTCCTATCTTTGACTATTGTAACATAATATATACTAATATAAATAAAACCGATAGCATAGTTTTAGAAAAGATACAACGTACTTTCTCAAAATCAATAATCGGCTTTACCAACAAACAGTCCTATAAAGAAAGACGTATACAACTGAAACTCGATCCTTTATGGTTTTGCAGACTTAAGCATAACCTCATCTTATTCTTCGAAATACTGTCAACGGATAATATGGAAATACGATCGAATATTAATGTAGGGCATGATTTTAAATATAGCTTGAGAAACAGGGAAAAAACTATCAAGTTACCCAGGTTTCGTACTAAAGTAAGGAACAGTTTCTTCTTGACTAAATATGCTAAACTGTGGAATTTTCTTCCAAAATATATAAGACTCAGTTCCTCTTTAAATGAATTCAAATCACATCTAGCTTCATTTCTTACCATTGAAAAAATTCGCAATCTTCTCAATTTAAATGTTCTACCTGATGATTTATATAACAATGGCATTCCTGGTTATTGATAATAAATAAACGTTCATAACGTTCGAAACAACATTCTCTCGCTTCTGAGTTTTTTCTCCACAGCAAAATTCTCAATCCGCATCAAAATAAAACTGGCCACCAGACCTCAAACTAATGGAATGAACCACCTTCGCCTAGCGGACAAGAAAACGGCTCATGGACAGGAAAGATTAATTTATTTACAATAATCAAAATGAAAAAGTTTGGAACATCAACAATAGAGATTCTCCGCGCATCTTTGATGGACCTTATCCGTTGATCATCAGTGTTGCCGAAAACATTCTAGACCTCTCCTTGCAATAGCTGTGTTTTCGTACTATATCAGATCACGTACCGATTACCTAGAAACAACTTTAAATATCGTTACCTTTATATTTATTACCATTAAATTTCGCTGAAACAAATGACCTTGAACAAATTGTTTTTGCAAATGTGCATACTATAATCTGATTGTACAAAGCTTTTGGAAATTATTGATCATGTTTAACATACCTTGGATTTTCAAGAATAAGATTAATTTATTAATTTATTTAATTATTACCTCTAGATAAGAATTGTTATTATATGACGCATCTAAAAATACAAGAAATTCTTCACAAACATCGAAAGGCTCAGTTAATACTGTGCCATCATTACCATGTTGATTATGTTTATTGATGTAGCTTATCCTATCTGAATTTCCCGATGCCCTAGCGTTCATTATTTCAGATAACGCTTTTTGTTTTTCACTCGATTTGAGGGCTGTAGACTCATCAGAAATCAGTTTGTGGTTTACAATTTATACCAGTGTGTCAGATAGTTTGTACGCATGAAGAAGATAAGAGATGTCATGCTTATTAAGAGCACATGATATCAAATAAGCAAAACGCTTTTCTAACTTACGAGCTTTACTCAGTTTGGGGCGTCTAGCATGTCTAGTTTTAGATTTCTGTAGTAACTCAGCTAGTTTATTATGACAGATTTCGGAGGTTACATTAAAATTATCAGAAAGGAAAAATGTAGTCTAATCTTCGCTTTTAATGAGGTTTTCAAAGATTTTCCAATCTATGTGACTAATTATACGTGGCTGTTTAACACTAGTCATTATGCTATTGCAACTCAATTCGAAAGATATAATATTATGATCACCATTAAAATGACGGAGATACGTTTAGATTAGAAGGTGTGGTATTCAGATTAAAGACAAGGTCAGTGATATTTTATTGCGCGTTGGTTTATCAACAAACTGTGTGATACCTACTAGTTTGTGGTATTGGAAAAGGAATTAAAATTTATATGGGTGCTTTCTACCCGGTTAAGTGAAGGCATGTTAAAATCTCCCGCAATTAATTTATAGCTGAAAGGGTGGACAGAGGCTTCTATGAAGCAATCGGTCAAGCGTTGGAACGATGAAGAAATAGTAGCCGGTGGGTAGTAGATGCATCCAATTAAAAGATCAAAAGCTTGTAGTGCCAGCCAGTTAGAATCTTAGATATGATCAAAGACGGATGAAATGATGTTAGCATGGAGGTTAGAATGAACGACATGGACGACATGTTGTACAGGGTCCGAACATGACAACGAAATTGGTTGAGGTCCTTCTACACCAGTATGCTTTGCGGCTGACATCAAGAAAATGTTTCTGCAAGTGGGTGTGCCGCAGGCGGACTGAGACGCATTGAGACTGCTTTGGTGGTCGAATAATGACATTACGCCGCACATTGAAGCGTACCTGATGACAGTGCATCCATTTCGTGCCACTTCATTTTGCGCAACTTAAACGTTACGAAAAACTGTAGAACAGTTTGAACATACGTTTGACGACATCACTAATTATGTAAATACTAACTTATATGTGGATGACTGTTTGATGTCGCTGCAATCTCGAGAAGAAGCAATGAGAGTGATACGTCAGCTCAGTGAGTTTTTGGAACTCAATGGGTTCAAATGGACGAAATGGCTATCGAACGACCATCAGTTACTGGAGTCTATGCCGATGCACGAACCACCCCCATGTTCAGGTGATAGAGGAGGACAAGCTGTTTATCGAAAGAATATTGAGAGTGATATGAAACGCATTTAATGATGAATTAACACTAGAGTTCAACATGCCTGATCGGTAATCAACAAGAAGAGCGCTGTCTGGCACGTGTATTGTACAAACTCACTCGAGAAAGATACATTTGACAGTATTGATTGAGGTAGAGCTTAAATTAAATAGCAGACCTTTATTCCCTATCTCGTCAAGTGATATTGAATCAGTGGCTCTACGCCAAAACGATTTATTGCTACAGCACAGCAACCTCAAGGTCCCAGTAAACATCGGGTTTGCAAAAAAAGAGAATAAAGCTAAAAGAGATATTTTGGAAAAGATGGAAGTGGGGATATTTAACGTTGTTACAAGAACGACATCGATGGATCAACACACGTCGCAATTTGTTTCCCGGTGAAGTAGTATTGGTTGTGTCTAAAGAATTGTCGAAAATGTCGTGGCCGCTAGTTATTGAGACAGCGGAAGTGAGCGATGACGGATTCGTACGAACGGTCAACATACGAACAAAGGATGGCTTGATTTATCGGGATATTCGAAAAGTATGTTTTCAGAAGGGCCCTAATCAGAGGTGGGTGACTTGGATAAGGATCAGAACAACTGTTCTTTTAAAAGGCAAGGAGCAGCACCGGAGGATGTGTTGGGTCTGCGGCTGGCCAGCGCATTCTCTATAAAAAGCTACTAATATCCAATGATGGTGATGAAATGTGGCGGACGAGACTCGCCACTGAATAAAGTCGTCGAATAGATAAGCCTTGGAAAGTATTTGGTAGAAGGTGTATGGATTAAAGAAGTTTGAAATTCTGCCTTTCCCTTCAACATTCCTTGTATTTTGAACCTATTTACAAAACCTTAGTTTTGTCAAATAGATTTTGCTTTTGGTTAATTTTCCTATGGTATTTTGAAATCCAACTTTTATTTTTGTAATTAATTCTGATATTGTAAATCTATTATTCCCACGCCTTCGGTCAAATGTTTGTTTTAATTCATTGTTTCTGCCATTTTAGGTCTTCGTTACTGAATTTGGTCACAATTTCGGGCTTCAGTATTTTGCTTGATTTTGGACACTAATTTATGTATTATTTTTGTTTGTCACGGTAAATTTGGACGACATTTTGGTAACTCGATTCTTCATTTTTTATATCAGGTCGTCTTCGATTGAATTGAATTGATTCTGGAGTATTTTGCTCCACTGTTACGTTCCTATACAACCGAGGTTTGTGTATTTCTTGTTGTTAAGTTTGGTTGCCATTTTGGGCACTTGTAATTTGCTTATATTCCGCATAAATTATGAGTGTCACGTATTTTGATAGACATTTTAGATTGCAATTTTGGCCGTCTTAGATTTGAATTGAATTGATTCTGGAGTATTTGGCTTCATTGTTTGCTGTTATGTTCCTATAAAATTAAGTACTGTAACGTCAGTGACGTAAGTAAGCCGTAGACCACCCGTTTCTCATTTTGACAAATTCAAATCAACGATTCGGACATTCTACCGTACTGTAATCGGCAAGAATTACATCAAAAATAAATATACAGAACTCAATTATATGTGAACGTAACAGCAAACAATGAAGTCAAATACTACAGATTTAATTCAATTCAAATCAAAAACGACCAAAGAGATAAAATGCAAACGATTGATTCAAAAAATTTCCAACCAAAAAGTCTATCAAAATATGTGACACCCAAAATTTGTGTCAAATCCAAGCAAACCACAAATGCCCAAAATGGCAACCAAATTCAACTTCAATGACCGACAATGGTAGAAACAATGAATTAAAACAGAAGGTTCACCAAATATGTGAAAAAGAGATTTCCATTAGGACAATTACAAAAAGCAAGGTTTAACATCTAAATTCTGAAGAAAAATAAACAAAACCAAATTCAATTCACATAATGGAGTATTGTATACTGGGCGAAAGTAGAAAGGATACAGAAGAAATTCAGAGCTGCATTACACTAAAGATGTGTCTTACACCTCGGAGATTAAATTGTTGATCTCAAATTGATTCCGCAAGGCATCAGCTATGATGCACCCCATTAGTTTTGATAGTACTGGTAGTAAAAACTCTGAGTTCTGAGTTTCACCCTTGTAGATAGGACTAATAGTGTCAGTTTTCCAAGTTTGATTATTTGATTATTTCAATGCAATCTAGATGAAATTTTATTACTGTGCGACATTGCGCGAAAAAACTAACTTTATTACCCTTGTAAATTTACCATCCTTTATTGAACGGAAAATTGTTCAAAAATTCCGCTTGATAAGGTCATTTTACAATTTATTTATTTTGTACACATTGATAAGCTGATCATGTTTTGCATGCCTTGGTTTACCAAGAATATAGTATTATTATTATTATTATTATTATTGAATAAAGTGAGGGCTAGAGTTCTCTGTGTTTTTTATTTATTATACACGATGCTACTTCAGCTGACCTCTCACCGTGCTGGTGAAGAGAAAATGCTTTTTCTTTTTCCAGCATCGGCTATAACGCGGTGCTTCCTATATTCAACCCGGATAATATCTTGGCTTCGCGATCGGCGAAGATTTTAAATAGACAAAAAGAATAAACGTTTTGGCAGTGGTGGGTGCTTCTCAGCAGCTTTCCACCGAAAGAAATTTTGGACGCTCGATTGGCTTGTAGCCATATACTGTCATGTGCAAACTGAACTGAACTGAAATGGTCATAGCGACACAAGCATTCTTTCAACATTAGAAAGTTCAAAATGTTGCAAATACGTAACAATTTCCAGTTTATCTATAACCTTGGTTCACACCAACTAAAATGGCCAACAAACGAGAAAGTCCCCGGATTTTGGATTACTGGAAGTCTTGAGAATAACATGCAATGCGAAGCAGTGTACAACCGAGCTTGCTAGGTATGCTTCGGCGTCTTTCCGAACGTTTTTCCTGTGAATCATTCCCCATGCCTATAAATACTTTTAATAAAAAAATGAATATAAGATTTATTCTTAGATATCTAAGGCATGCTAAGCATGATCAATAATTAACAAATTGTTTGTATAATCCCGACTTGCCAAAAAAGCAAAAATTAACTTGAAAGCTTTTTATGGCTATGTTCAGTCCAAGCGATCATTAAGAGAATTAATAGGTACTTTAGTGCTGGACGATGGCAATACGGCTTTGACTGCACCGGAAAAAGCCGATGCATTGCATTCATTCTTCTGCAGTGTTTATCGGCGCGATTCAGGTAACTGTTTAGAAACTCACGAGTGCAGAGCACCTCCATTTAGCTCGGTCGAGGTTAATCAGGAAATGGCCACCACAGTCCTGTCGCAGCTGGATAAAAATAAGTCAGCTGGCCCCGACGGTATACATCCGGCTATTCTTCAACCGCTCGCGAATATAGTTAGCTTTGCAATCAAAAATCTTTTCGAAGCTACCTTACTCCAGGGTATACTACCGGATGATTGGAAACGAGCGGCGGTAATAGCCATATACAAAAAGGGTCCCATTTCGGATGTACGCAACTACAGGCCAGTAAGCCTGACAAGCATTCTTTGCAAGTGTTCGGAAAAAATCATTCGGCACCAGGTATGTAAACATTTGGTAGCCAATTCCTTACTATCCGATGCCCAGCACGGATTCTGGAAAGGAAGGTCCTGCCTAACCAATCTTCTAAGCTTTCTGGACGAAGTGACATTACGCCTCGATGAAGGGAGAGTAGTCGAAGTCTGCTATCTTGATTTTCAAAAGGCATTTGACTCGGTGAACCATAGGTACCTTCTGCACAAACTAAGTATGTGTGGCGTCACAGGTGACCTACATCGATGGTTAGACAGCTTCTTAACTAATCGCACTAACTATGTTAGAATTGCAGGGGAGTGCTCGCAGGAATCACTGATTCTCAGTGGAGTGCCTCAAGGCTCGGTGCTTGGTCCATTACTTTTTCTTATTTTTGTAAACGACCTGGCAGCGTGCTTGAGTTCACGCTACTTCCAGTTTGCTGATGATGTTAAAATCCTAGGAACCGACAGTAGAGATACGTTTATCTCTGATTTAGAAAAAGTAATCGAGTGGACAAAGACCTGGGACTTGCCACTAAATTTGAGGAAGAGCTGTCTTCTGACGACTGATTTAGCGACAACCCAACCAGAAGTTGGTAAAAGGAACTAACAGAATAGCGGCTGCTCAGAATGTGAAGGATCTTGGCATTACTATAACAGGCGATTTTAAATGGGCTACTCAATGTGCCGAAGCAGCAAACAAGGCTCGCAGAGAATTGTTCAGAATTCGCTCAGCGTTATCTTTCCGAAAACCTTCAATCTTCATTCCCTTATCCTGCGTTCAATCCTGGGCACCGTACTTAAAAAGGATATAGCATGTCTCGAAAGAGTCCAGCGCCTTGCGACTAGGATGGTTGAGGGTCAGACAGGTAAAACCTATGAGGCTAGACTCAAGGACCTCGGTTTGTTCTCATTAAAGAGACGGCGGCTGAGAGGTGACCTAATAGAAGCCTTCAAGATTCTAAAGGGTCTTACGGGTGATAATATTACTGAAATCCTCAAACTTGCCCCTAAAGCAGCTACAAGGGGTAATTCTATGAAACTTCTTAACAGTAGGCCCAGGTTGCTGGCACATGAGCACTTTTTCAGCAACCGTGTGGTCAACTTCTGGAACAAGCTCCCAGATTGTATAGTAAGCCTCCCAAATGTGTTGAGCTTTAAAAGGAAATTAAACGTAAACTGGTCTATCATATTTCCGCACATTGTCTGATAAAAAACTTGAAAAAAACCAAAAAAACGTATTTTTACATTTTTTATCATATCTGTCTAGGCCTAGACAACCTGACAGCAAATTAGCCCACATGCAGTGTTTGACTGTGTTTCACTTTACCTCGACTATGCTAGTGATTTCATACACCACACATTGTTCACGCATATTATTGCATTGTTTCCTGAATAGCTGACCTCTCACCGTGCAACTTCAGTAATTGCGTTCAAACATGGGCTGGACGAACGGTGGCAGGAGCTCTTCCCGGAGCATTACCCTTAATACTAAATCCCTCATTTTTATGATAAAAAAAACACAAAAATATTCGAAAAATTTTTTTGAAACACAAAAAAGAGTTTCTTTTTCATTTTTTCATTTGTGTAAATAAACTGCTGTCCATCGTCTTTTCATTCGATTGGACATGCAACATGCATAACTCTCTCACCTTTCGGTGATGAGACATCTCCCATCTTCCATTCACAGTTACACACGCCTGTGTTACTTACGAATCAATCCTGGTAGTGGTGGGTGTTTTCAAGCACACCTCCGAAAGAATCTGGGCAATCGTTTCGACTTGGTCGACTATCGCCCTGTGATATGATACTGATACTGAGACTGAGTTCTACTTTCTGAAAATTCGTGAACACGAATAAAGTCATTCTTCTTCTTCTTTCTTGTATATTCGGAAACAAGAACGTGTGAAAAGTACGAATTGTATAATCGATATCGAAGTGCCGGGTGCTCAACCGCATACCGTCGAAGGAAATCTGGGCGCGTGATTGGCTTTTAGCCACCTTCAGCCATGTGCAACTTGAACTTGAAATATGTACAATCGTTATTAAATACTCAAGGTCACTTGTGTTGGGGAAATTTTACGTTCGTTAAAATAATGAAGGTAAACGGCGACGAATAATTTTTTTTTACAGAAATTCAATATGTGAGATATTATCGTACGAAATAAATTAGTGGGATGATGAAAAATAAATGTTACGACGAATATTAAAGTTCGACAGATGTTACTAAACCCTGCTCAGCATGGTTTTCTAAAAGGGAAGTCTTGCCTAACGAACCTATTATGTTTTCTAAATGAGGTCACTAGGAGGCTAGATAAAGGCCACCAGGTCGAAGTTCTCTACTTGGACTTCTGCAAAGCCTTTGACTCGGTAAACCACAGGTTGCTTGCAATGAAGATTGGACAAATAGGTATCGATGGCCCTCTAAAGAACTGGATAACAAATTTCTTGAGCAATCGGTATTTTCGCGTTCGCATAGGCAATATGTATTCCGCGAAAGCAGGAGTTGTTAGTGGAGTCCCGCAGGGTTCAGTACTAGGCCCACTACTGTTTCTTATCTTCATCGATGATTTGGCATCCTCGCTTAAGTGTCCCTGCTATATGTTTGCAGACGATGTCAAGTTTATCGGATCGCTGAACGAACAGGATCTTTTTGATGATATAGAAAAGGTCATCAAGTGGTCTTCCACGTGGGATCTACCAATCAACTTCTCCAAAAGCTATCTTCTGTCCAAAGCTGCAACGAAGCTGCAGGTTGCTGGACCTGATAACATACTGGAGATAACTGGAGTATCAAAAGTCCGGGACTTAGGTATTGCGGTTTCAGCGGACTTTAAATGGGCTGATCAATGTGCAGCTGCTGCACAACGCGCTAGGAACCAGCTCTTTCGCCTCCGATCAGTTTTATCCTGCAGGTCCCGGAGGTTTTCATCCCATTGTATAAAGCGATAGTGAGACCTCATCTCGAGTATTGCGTTCAAGCTTGGTCTCCTTACTTGGAAAAGGACATTGCCACGCTTGAAGGTGTTCAGCGCCTAGCTACTCTTATGATTAAAGGGCAATCTGGGAAGTCATATGAACAACGACTGTTGAGTCTAGATCTCTTCTCGCTAAAAAGAAGGCGGCTACGTGGGGATCTGATCGAGACCTTTAAAATCGTTAGAGGCTTTAGTTCTATTGATCCGGCTGATATGTATGCTCTTGCGCCAGTGGTAGGTACTCGAGGCCATTCACTGAAACTGGCAAAACAACAGGTCAGGTCTAATGCACGTAAGCACTTCTTTAGCGAAAGGGTAGTGAATCATTGGAACTGTCTGCCCGAAGAGGTAGTTTGTTCTACTTCAGTAACGTGCTTCAAAGATAGACTAGACTCGATCTGGCGCTCTGTGTTTCCAAATTTTTATCCCTAATTTTATAGTTGTTCTTCAATTTGTCGTTTGAACGCACTAATGCCTCTCCTCACCTGTTGGGTGAGGGAGTTTTTCTGTTGCATTCCAGCCAAAGTCATACCAGAAGAATATTGAACCTACTATTCGAAGTGGTGGACGCTCTTTTGGCTTACCACCGGAAGTATTCTGGACGCTCGATTGGCGACTGCCACATATCGTCCTGTGCTAACTGAACTGAACTGAACTGAACTGATCAATGAAGATATGGGAAATCGCGAAAAGGCTAAATAGTCAAAAATTTTTGTTGTGATTTTTCAAAATATAAGTCTGTTTTGAATGCAAAACGTATTTTTCGCGGGTTTTCGTGAAAGATTCGGAGCGGCAGGGTGGTATCTATGGGCCAGTTTTGTTCACCCTATATACGCGAAGCCAAAATGCGTAAGTCACTCGACCGGAGTTGTATAAGAAATCTGCTCCGTAAGGTTGGTATGCGCCCAGATACGCCACTAAAGCTTGTTCATCGTGTTGGCGTGTGGAAGGGTGCCAAAAGTGAGTCTAGCCACTCTCCAAGACCAATTTTAGTTGAATTTCTCTTGCAGTCTGAGCGTGACCAGTTCTTTGCAAGTTACATTGTTTTAAATGGAACTAACAAAGGGAAACACGACGACAAGAAGGAATCCAACAGGTCAAAGAATTCACTTTATGATGTAAATTATAACAAAATGCGCTGCTCTTCAGAAAAGGATGGCTCTTTGTCAAGTATGGAAATCACGGATGGATCTGGGGATGAAAACGATAATCACCGTATTGTCCCTGAAATTCCACAGCTCGTGATTAGTGACCTCCAAAGTACGGCAGAACTTCAGGCCGCGCAAGGCGAACCCACTCTCTTAAGCAGCACACCAAAAAACGTGCTGACTCCTCGGGTATTGCCCGAGGATCAACCTCAATAGTCAATAGTCAATAGTTTTATTGTGGTAATAAAAGCTGATAGCTTGTAAGAAACCACTGGGTGGTGTGTACAGAGGGTCGCACAAAGCGTGCTAAAGAGCATACATGATGAGATAAAAACGGAGGCAAATAGGCCTTATAGCGGGCCATGTTCGCGTATAGCATACACCTTGATTGGACATTTGTGGCTTTTTATAGGGAGAAGTGTCAGCCCAAGACACATTCCCACCACGTCCTCCAGTGCATGACGGACTTGCGGACGGTTGCTTTGGCGTGAGCAACGTTGATGCTTGCAAGCTGGGGAGAAAAGACTGGAAAAATGTTAGTTATTTATGGATATGTGAGTGGTATGTAGTATAATGGGGTAGAACGGAATGGCGAAAGATAAACAAGTCATTTGAAAGTTGATTGCCAAAGGTGTTTGTCTAGACGTTGCTTAAACGAAGACAGTGACTCAGCACATACCACCTCCGGCGGGAGAGCGTTCCATACACGGCATATGCGAAGGGGTAGGAAATACCGTCGACTGTTCAATCGGCTGTTCTGATGAGCAATCTTGAGATTGTGCCCACGATGAGTACGTCGATTGGATAGAGGCATCAAGGACTTGCAAGGGTGGTGATTCTCTGTGAGAATGCGAAAGGTCAAAAGCAAATCACCGCGGAGGAGTCGGTAGCGGATTGAGAAGAGGCCGCTATACTGCAGCCGTTCTTCGTAGGACATGTTTTGAAGGCCGTTGATGAGCTTTGTTGCTCGCCGTTGTGGCTGTTCGAGGGCGTTCATGTCTTGTTGGAGCCACGGATGCCACGCACTGACTGCATATTCGAGCGGGGGCGGATGTAGGCGGACAGTAGCTGTGGGAAGAGTCGTCGGTCAAAGCGTCTGAAAAGTCGCCTCAGAAGACCAACACTGTGGTTTGCGGTTCTTGCAGCCTTGTTGCACTGGCTGGAGCAGCCCAAGTCGTGCTGTACGATGACGCCGAGGTCGCTTACCTGGTCCACATGGCGCAAAAGTTCGTCCCCCAAGTGATAAGCGTAACGAACAGAGTGTCGAATGGTCAGAATGTGGCATTTTTCTGAGTTGAACGGCAAATTGTGTTCTAATGACCACTGATAGAGGCGGTCGAGGTCACGTTGCAGGATTTGATGATATTCGAAGCTAGATATACGACGCCAAACCTTGAGGTCATCCGCGAAGACCTGGACTAAGTGTGAATATATCGCGAGATACCGTCGCCACAGTGATATACGGAAACTCATGTAGTATCCGAAATAAGTGGTCTGAACTCTCCATCCTAGCGTATGAGTTACAACCGCATGTAATAGCACTGTCCGAAACCTGGCTATCTGAAACTGACCATATTCCTCACTCAATTTGTAGTAGTTATTCTATGGTCAGATGTGATAGACCAGGTGAACTAAACGGGGGCGGAGTTGCTATCTTTCTCAGACTAGGTCTTCGAACTTCAGAATCGAGCGTTAGGCTTAGCACGCACAACGTCCAACTTAGCTCATGTATCATTCAATCTTAAAAGCAATCAATGGTAATAGCATGCGTTTATATGAGCCCGCAAGCAGGACCTCAGGACTTGCAAAATTTGCTTGGCAATCTCAGTTTGCTGCACACGCTTGGGTCCCAGGTTCTTATAGTTGGTGATTTTAACCTACCACATATATCTTGGCTGAACCAGTGCTGTTCATCTGATAAGATGTCTGAGGACTTCATCGAATGGACTCATATGCATGCCATGAGTCAACATGTCAATGAGCCCACAAGATTCCGCCAGGGCTGCTTACCTTCGATCCTGGATCTCGTTATCTCTTCAAGCGAAGAAATGGTTCGCCAGGTAGATTATCTCCTCCATTAGGAAAAAGTGATCACGTTGTGATCAGATTTCAACTAAGACTCAGGTATGAGAAACCTCCTCCTAAACTGAGGCGCAATTTCAATCGCGTAGACTGGGAAGTCGTCTCAGAGGAAGCTAAAAAGATGTTGTCTCAATATGTAGGTGATGATATAGCAACAAACTGGCAGCTTATACACCACTGCCTGTCTACCCTGCAAGATAGGTTCGCACCGTTGGTGCACGTCAAGCAACGCAACAAGCCACAGTGGTGGACACCTGCGATGCGACGAGTGATTAGAATGAGGGACCGTGCCTGGAAAACTTACAAAGCTTCTCAGACACAACGGTCCTGGACAAGGTATAAAATGGTCAGAAATAAGGCTGTGGGAATCCAACGCAAAGCAAAACGTGACTTTGAATCACGGTTGGCACGCAATATAAAGCAGTGCCCAAAGCGTTACTATAGTTATGCCCAATCCAAAGGCAAAACGCGCGATTGGATTGGCAACCTTCAGCAGGAAAACGGAACTCAAATAGTTTCAGATTCAGAAAAGGCTTCGGCCTTTCTCAAACATTTCCAGTCTGTTCAGAGGCTTGATCGCCAAATAGATCCGCCTAACATGCCAGTCATCAAAAGGCCTGATATCGTTACTCCACTTGAGGAGTTATTTTTCACTGATGATGAGGTTAAACTTGCTCTTGCAGCATCTAACCCCCATAAATCTGCTGGCCCAGACGATATTTACCCTCAAATTATAAAGAACCTGGCGCCAATATTATCAGATCCTGTGGGTCGCATTTTTGACGCTTCCTTGCAACATGGATATATTCCGAGTATTTGGAAGTTGACCAATGTGATCCCGATATATAAAGGTGGCAGTCGATCCTCAGTTTGTAAGTACAGACCTGTAAGTCTTACTAGCATCCTATGTAAAATCCTGGAGAAACTTATTACGGATAGGATCTGTCGCCATCTAGTTGATTACTCGTTGCTGAACTCTGCTCAGCACGGCTTCCTTAAAGGGAAGTCGTGCCTAACAAACCTCTTATGTTTTCTTAACGAGGTCACCATGAGGCTAGATATAGGCCAACAAGTTGAAGTTTTTTACTTGAACTTTTGCAAGGCCTTTGATTCGGTAAACCACAGATTGCTTACAGACAAACTTGGATATATGGGTATCGATGGTCTTCTGAAAAAATGGATAATAAGATTCTTAAGCAATAGATTCTTTCGTGTCAGGATAAGAAATATGTATTCGTCGAAAGTAAAAGTTGTTAGTGGAGTCCCACAGGGTTCCGTACTCGGACCGCTACTTTTCCTCATTTTCATCGATCATTTGGCAGCGTCGCTGAAGTGTCCCTGCTATATTTTTGCAGATGATGTCAAGATTATCGGATCACTGGATGAACAGGATCTTCTTGAGGATATAAAAAGGTCATCAAGTGGTCTGCTACATGGGATCTAACAGTTAACTTCACTAAAAGCTATCTCTTGTCTAAAGTCATTAAGAAGCTAGAGGTTGCTGGTCCAGATGGTATACTTGAGATAAATGGGGTGCCGAAAGTTCGTGACTTAGGTATAGAAGTTTCAGGGAACTTTAAATGGGCTGATCAATGCGCAGCTGCTGCACAACGCGCTAGGAGAGAGCTTTTTCGCCTTTGATCAGTTTTATCCTGCAGGTCCCCAGAGGTTTTCATACCATTATACAAAACGGTCGTCAGACCACATCTCGAGTATTGCGTTCAAGCATGGTCACTTTATTTGGAAAAAGATATTGCCAAGCTAGAAGGTGTTCAACGTTTAGCTACTCGTATGATTGTTGGGCAATCGGGTAGGTCGTATCAGGAACGATAGCTGAGTCTAGAGCTCTTCTCACTAAAAAGGAGGAGACTACGTGGGGACCTGATTGAAACCTTCAAAATCATGTCAGGTTTCAGTACTATTCATTCCAATGAATTGTTCGCTCTGGCGCCAAGTGTGAGTACTCGAGGCCACCCATGAGAATGCGTTGCTGCGCGAACCATGCGTTTGCAGGGTGTCGTGCCAGTGGTGTGATGTTGAAGCGGTTCGTGGTGGTTATTTATTGACGGGTAGGGGCGTCAACGTGCTAAGTGGGTGTCTGAGTGTAATATTGCTTTAAACTTAGCCCCGTTGTATCGCTCACCGAAGTGAGCTCGAGGCTAGCCAAACAATGACCGACCGACAGGTTGTTGGTCGGATTCGATTCTTACCATGCACTGATACACGGCAGTGAACCGTATAGGTAACCGCTAGAACGCACGCTTACGGACTAGGGTAAACAGTCGTGACCATAAACAAAAGTGCTCTTTTGCACGGAGTGCCCGATTCGAGTGGTTGGGCTAATTTGTGCCGATTGGTTTGTTATGCAGGTTGTGTGGGGCGATTAGTTAAATATTTTTACCACTTTGCATGCGTGTAGCTTGAATGGTTGGGTGAGGAGAGTTGTCCAAGTGCGGCTTTAACGTGAAATTCGGAGATCGGCATATAGTACTGATATGGTCCGGTTTATAAGTAGCATATGGCGGTGTATGATGTATGGGCGCTTTTGCGCGCTTGTTGTGTTGTAGCCTTGGCACGATACATGGTTGATCAGTCGAAAGCTGTTATGGAGTTAAAGAAGTGCTTGACAAGTTTTTAAATGACGCTGAGATGTTCCAGTTATTCTCCAGTTATTCCCCCTCGTATATCTGTCTAGGCCTGGGCAGCCTGACAGTATCTTAGCCCACGTGCAGTCTCTGACTGTGCGGCACTTTGCCTGGATCAGGCTTGTGCGTTCATACCATACCATATCATAGACAACATTACACCGGTAGCGCGTACCTGGTGCTTAACTTATTACTATTAAGAAGGATTGATCTATCAGGTATTGAACATCTTAAAGGCATGAGCTTAGATTTATCTACAAAGAATAAGAGACCATTAATTTTTATCCCAGTTGGATAATGCAGCAATATCTTGGTTTATC
The DNA here is from genome assembly GCA_013407085.1 of Atriophallophorus winterbourni. Lineage (NCBI taxonomy): Eukaryota > Metazoa > Platyhelminthes > Trematoda > Plagiorchiida > Microphallidae > Atriophallophorus > Atriophallophorus winterbourni. The sequence continues at coordinate 2,941 of JACCGJ010016050.1, read as the reverse complement.
CTGGCAATGTAAGTTTGTGCTTCTGATAATGGGAATGAAATGACTACTTCCATGTCGTCTGCAAGCAAGAATATTTTACTATGAGATATTACTGTATGTACATTGTTTATGTCTAGGCCTGGGCAACCTGACAGTATCTTAGCCCACGTGCAGTCTCTGACTGTGCGGCACTTTGCCTGGATCAGGCCTGTGCTTTCATACGTACATCGTTTATGTATGGGCGAAAAAGTAATGGATCTAAAACACTGCTTTGTATCACGCTACTTGGGATCGGCATGGCGCGCGACCTTAACGCACTATGTGCGATCTGTAAGGAAAGAGATGAGCCAAGAGAGAAGATTCCCACCTATATCAAATGAACTCGGCTTTGATAATAACAGTTTATGTGATACAATGTCGAAAGCTTTAGTTATATCAAGGAAGACAACTATTAGTGCTAAACCATTTATCACAAAGCAACCAAAATGGTTGGCTGTCTCCGCAACCTACCATATGAGGATCGACGGGTGCATCTAATTTAGGTACGCTGCATCGCAGCCGGAATCAATTGGATTTAACCCTAACTTATAAAATAATGAATTCAAAGATGCACTCGTCACCGGTCAAGTCATACTACACGTACTCACCCCACCGGCAGTTTATTTAAAGTAATTCAAAGTTTGAATAGTCCAAAAAGCAAATACTTTACAGAAACCATAGATTAAAAATATAGCGAATGCATAAAACAACACAGATGTTTTATCAAAATGGAAAGTCAGCACGTGTATTCAGATGCGAGGTTGGATTTCGTCAACATATACATGTCAAGTTCAGCCTTGAACATGTTCAGACTTGATGTACAAATGATATGTGGGGTCAGAGTTCAATATAAAACAAACTCGGACAGCAAAGTAAAACCTTCGAAAATTTGATCTGGAGTGTGGAATAATCAACTTGTAGCCCTGCGAACTGCTACCACGTGCTTCTTGCCGATAAAACAGGTGTACAAATGGGTTGGGTTCGGAGTTGCAATCCTCTCCTCGTATGGACTGTTGTATAGTCCTGTCCCCAGTTTTGTAGCGCGCTGGTATACTCGTTGCAGCAAGGTCATGTCGTTGTGTAACCATGGGGACCATGCTTGAACAACGTATTCCATTGTTGGCCTGATATAAGTGCTAATCACCCGTGAGAGTATCTGATTTGTGAAACTACCGAATATCCTTCTTAGCAGTGCTAAGCTTTGGCAAGACTTTTTATAAACCACAGAACACTACCATGAAGACTTCAAGTTAGTGCTAATCCACACACCCAAGTCTTTCTCTTCCGTAACCCATGGAAGTTGCTGAGATCCTAGAGAGTATGCGAATTCGAATGATGTACCGACGTTTAACATTTTACATTTTTGGCTGTCGAATGGTAGGCAGTTTCGTAAGGACCATGTATGAAGTGCTTCGCGATGTTTTTGTAGAATTTGGCTATCTCCTATGGTGCGTACACTAGTCCAGACTGTAATGTCATCCACAAATAAAATGATTTTGCTGCGTACTATTTCAGGTATATCGTTCGCGTACACCAGAAGAGTATTGGCCCCAAGACTGAGCCTTGTAACTTCTACTGGGCTGGATAGTATTCCATCAACTCTAACTCTGATAACTCTATCAGTAATCCTGTATCCAGGCCACCCCGAGCTGCTACAATTTTTGTAGCAGTATGCTGTGGTTAACACGGTCAAAAGCTCAAGACATATCCAAGTAGCAATCATGGATAGGGTATCCTTTATCCCTGGCTCGAGCCCAGTTATCAAGAGTTATTATAAGATTGGTGAGACAGGAGTGTCTTGCCCTGAATCCGTGTTGTGCGATGGAAAGAAGCTTATTTTGTTTCAAATGTTTGAAAAGTTCGTCGGCTACAAATCGTTCGAGAAGTTTAGAAGCCACTGGCAACAACGTAACTGGTCTATAGTTAGACACATCGGATTGGTTCCTGCCTTTGTATATCGAAGTGATTAATCCACTTTTCCAGTCAGTCGAAACTTTGCTACAGCTCATTGACGGGTTGAAAGATCAGAGAGTGGTGAGAATAGTGCATTGGCGCATTGTTTTAGGACGAAAGGTTATATTTTATTTTTTGTATTTAACACGAGTAGCCTTACCAGGACACTCTCGGGTTTCACAGCGACTTCTTGTATTGTGTTAATTTGTGATCTGAATGCAGGCATAACATAACATAAGCGCTCGTTAGGGTAGAACACTCTAGAGTAAACTTTAGCGAGTTGTCAGATTGAGTGCAGTGGATGTATTTCCAGTCGTAGTAAGTAGAGCGGAAACGCCTGGCTTTACCCTGGCCTTTCTGTTCACGATCTGGAAGAGAAGCTCCGGGTTTGGTTCAATTTTATCTATCAGGTTGATTTGATACTTTTCTTTATCCTCCCGGACAAGTTTAGTAACTCTGTTCCTCAACAACCGGTAGGATTCCCAGAATTTAAGTGTTGCCTGCAGTACGTGCCTTCTCCATACACAGTTTATCACCTTTATCCACTTCCATGTTCGACTCCCGATCACGAATTCGAATCCTTTATTCGGTTTTTTTGAAACATATTTGGAGTGGAGTTCTATTTTTTGGAAGATTCTCTGAACCATCGATGACCAGCATTGTTGGACATCAGTGCGAATCGGTGCCCAGTCCGTGATTACTTGAAGTGCTATTGATAATGCAACCGTATCGATTTTTCTGAGCATCACTAGCTCTTTTCGCTTCAGATATATAGTCGAAAACAATGACTACATGATCACTCTTTCCAAGAGGTGCTTCGTAGCGCATATCCTCGATGACATTTTCCTCGCTCGTCAGAACGAGATTCAGTATGGACGGCGTGTTTGTGCTTCCGATGCGAGTGCTGCTTGATATGTGGTTAAATAAAGGAATTTCGTTGAACATTTCTTACAATAAGGTTATACTTGTA
>JACCGJ010016049.1:0-14541 GCA_013407085.1 Atriophallophorus winterbourni | reverse complement strand
AATTTAAGTGTATAAACAATATAAAACATAGATTAAACAGTATATAAGTGTTCTGGAAACGAATAATGCCAGAAAAATTCGTGTAATTTCGTTTTAAAGTCATGCAAGTTAGTGGCGTGAGCAACGGTTGAAGGTAAACTGTTCCAAGTAAAACAGACACGGACAGAGTAAAAATACTTTCTACAGTTCAGGCGGGAATGGGGTACGACCAGCACATATTCATGGGTCCGATAATTCCTCGTAACCCTTCGCGTGAATAAATCCTGTAAGGGATGGTTCGGGGTATGGAATGTTTTGTAAAGTAAGATAAGGTCTCCTCTGATTCGTCGATAGGGAAAATCGAACAGAGGTTGAGGTCTTGGCTTATAAACTCGATGAGTATATGACGAACCATGTGGTATGTAACTGTCCCTAATGATTTTTAAATGATTTTATATTTTTTACTCGATATACCTTGTCATCGTATGGTTTTTGTAAAGATTACTGTTTTTTCTACCATTAAACGTTTTGAGTTATGAGTTGTGGTTTGAGTTTAAACATCCACAGCACAAACAAACTGGGATGAGGTGCCTACACCTCGAATAGTACTGGCACCCAATTAAGATTCAAGATTCAAGATTTATGGTTGAAAAACCAATTAACTTTACAATAACCACAGTGTGGAAATATAGGTACAAAGGTTCTAGATATATATATATATAGTATATTATATATAGATAGATATTATATATATATATTATATATATATATATTATGTGTGTATAAGTTACAGAAGCAATACATGCATTCTGAATGTAACAGATACACAGAAAAATAATCAAAGATGCTATAAGCACTAAACACGGATACCATTAGGAGGAATGTTTATATTTGTATTTTTACTCGTACAGTTCATCATTTCACATATCTTGGTTCAATCATTGCGGATAACCTCGCGCTAGACGCGGAGATTGTTAAACGGATGGGCAGAGCAGCTGTTATTTTGAACTCTCGTGTTTGGGGTAACCGCAAGCTGACTGTAAAGACAAAGAAAGACAAAGATCGTATACAGTGCGTGCGTACTAAACGCTTTACTGTACGGCAGCAAAACCTGGACCACCCACGCAAGACACGAACGGAAGCTGAAACGGAATGCAGACCGCACTTGCGGTACAAAGACGTTTACAAAAGAGATATGAAAGCTCTTGGCATTGACCCCGCGAGCAGGGAAGAACTTGCTCTTGACCGCTCACATTGAAAGCATTGTGTAAATCGTCATCTGAAAGCTGCAGAGGAGCAGATACAGCTCTTGGCTGCTGAACGCAGATCACGCAGCCGGGGGGCAAATGATGCAATACAACAGAGTTCTGACTATCGTTGCAAGCGCTGCGGGAGAGATTGTTCCTCCCCAAACGGACTGTTTAGTCATTCAAAAAGCTGCAGAACATGAAAATTCATGCGATTCTGATTTACATCCATGGTCGACATCGGCCGAAGCAGGCCAACAACCAACAACCAACTCGTACAGTGCTAGCAAGCAGTTCGCTCAAATTATCGATCAGATCCACGTGACTCCAACATGAGTATAACTCATTGCCAATCGATATCACACAGTTGAACCCAATTGCTGAGTTGCAATCAGGACTTTTAGATAACCGTTTTCGTACGTGATGTACCTCTAAGTGTGAAATGCAAACGTGAATTTTTGCAAGTTTTAGGTTGACAACAGGTCTGTTAATTTGGAATGCCTGATCAATTAAGTTATCATTAGGAAGTGTCTGCGCTAAATTTTCGAACGTCCAACTGTTCGTCACTAGCAGATAAACACGTCGATTAAAATAAGTCTAATACCAAGGATTCTTTTTAAATATTTTGAAATAGGAGTACAACGTCTCCTAAGCTAAATGAAGCTGCTCAAATATCCTATATAACTAATGAAAATCAAAATAAAACCACATAATACAACACCAATCGTAGTATTGCATTCGCATGCAATTGATAGACGTCCTTTGTACGAAAGGTGTGCCTTATTAGACCATGAGATATATATCATTGTGACGATGCTTGAAGTTGTTCGATTTTCAATGAAAGTGAACCTATATTTCTGTAGCGTTAGATTTTCGGAACTAGGTTGTTGTAGCTCATTGTGTGAAGGTATGATGTTGAAGTTTTTGTTTTTGTTTTTAATATATATAAACGACTTGCCTACTGTATTCCAGTCGTCGGTGCTTATTTTCGCTGATGACGCAAAGCTTTGGCGCAAGATAAACTCCACAGACGACACGCAGAACCTGCAACGGGATCTCGATATAATTCACACTTGGTCCATAGACAACGAAATGCCCCTGAATGCTTCGAAATGCAGCCTATTGTCTCTCAACAGCAAGTTGAGCAAAGAATATTATCTTGGTCGCACTGTTATTAAACCCGCCTCCTCCGAAAAAGATTTAGGTGTGATTATCCAATCAGACTTAGGAAACTCAATGCAATGTCGACTGGCTGCCTGCAAAGCTGAAAACAACTTGGGTCTCCTTAGAAGAGTCCTAGGTTCGTTTGACACCAATATTGCCTGCAAATTGATTTCAACGTACATCCGTCCTCATGTTGAATATGCTATACCGGCATGGGATCCTTGGTTGAAAAAAGATATTGTGCTATTAGAAACTCCACAGCGCAGAGCGACAAAACTCGTCCTGGGACTATCAAATTATCCATATGAAACGCGACTTAAATTATTGAATTTGCATTCGGCTGAATACAGACGGAAACGAGGAGCACTTATATTCATTTGGACAGTGCTTATTCAAACAAATCATCCTTGCGGTCATTTGTTTCATCTTTCCCATAACACACATCTACGAGGTCACCAATTGAAACTTTACCAACAGCATAGCAGGTTGAACTGCCGCAAATATGCATTTTCCGTTCGCAATGTACAACTGTGGAACAGTTTACCTACTCGTGTGGTACAATCTGGAACTGTTGAAGTTTTCAAAAAATCACTAGATATCCACATGGACAAGTATGTTTTTTATGTTTGACAATAATCTAACAATATTTTGATATTTTTTTACCATCCGACCCGATGTACATTTTTGTGGGTCTTGTAAAGCATAGCTTTTACCTGCATATAATCTATGAATAAATCTATGGATAAATAAAGTTAGTGACGGGTCTTCGCAATGTTCCGTACACCGAAAGATTGCGATGTCTGGGTCTACGTGACTTTATCCCAAAGACGATACGACACATTATTATTATGACCTATAGAATTGTGTCTACCGGCGGACATCCGCTAAAACAATTGCTTGATGTGTGTGTAAGGAAGTAACACATGAACATACCTCATACCTTTACGTCCCAAGATCCAGTATTCATTGTCGGCGCCATTTTTTCGCCATACGCAAATTCACTAACCCAACATGTGGTGGACTCCCCGTGGCTAGCGATGTTTAAAGCGAAATTCGACGTATTCATTCAAAATTGTATCCATCGTGTTCCTTACATTTGATATGCTCTATTGCTTTTATAAATTTATATTTTTCACATTTTCATTCATACCGTAATCATGTGATGTTGTAAATATTAACTTTTTAATCATAAATCCTTGAATCCATCACACACACCACACGACCGGTTTCGTGTTGTTTGCAATCATCATATAGGGACGATAAGTTCATGATTCGCATGCTCATGAAAATGTGGAGGAATGGAAAACAATCTGTGTTTGTATGTCACTGTTGGATAAGGTTGGTACGAACTAAGTGTTAAATCATTCATTCAGTCCTCTCCGTGCCGGGTGGCACATGAGGCGAAGACAACCTCACGCCAGTGGTTCCGGTCTGTCGCTGCTTCCGTTGCCGTCTGCACCGTGAATCCTTGTGCATGTAGTTCGCGTTCCAACGTTCTGCGCCAAGTTTCCTTGGGCCGTCCCCTTTTTCGTTTACCTTGCGGATGCCAGTGCATGGCTACGTTCGTATGCGAACTGGGATCCATCCTGCAGACATGACCGAACCACGGATCTGTTGTCATCGTTTCTGTAGCAATGTAGGTTTTACGGGATAGGGTTGCTAGCCCTGAGCCCAAACCTCCTCCTTTCTCAGACTGGCTTGGGACCGTCCTTGGCGGAGTTAAGTGTTAAATCACATCTGCCTAAATACATGTAGAGAGTGTTAAAACCCAGGATCATGGACAAAGTTACTCCTTTGCACGCATTTCCATCACACATACACCTCCCACGACCAGGTTCGTTATCTTTGCACTCATTAGGTAGGGTCAGTACGATCAGGATTCGCATGCGTTTTATCATTTTTTACCGGTTTAGTTATATGTTTGTTAAAACTTACGTGAACGTAATGCACATTTTACTAGAGTAACTAGCAAAAGAGCAACTAGCGCTGAACAAAGGTGATACACACATGAACCGATGAAAAGAATTTACACTTATAACTTTACACATAAAATATGTTTTGCTGTTAGTACAGATGCCGTAACAGTCCTTGGAAATAGTTTATCAGGTGATTCAGGAAACGTGTGCTTCTAATTCAGTGTTGCATTTTTGTTGGAAGAATGTTGTTTAGCAGGATTTACACATACTGCAAAATTGATTGGTCTTCCGGGGTTATTAAATCATAGTAAGTCTGCAATCGTTCATAACTGCGAAAACGCTGCACAAAAATGCTGGCTAATTTTCTGACGATTTTATTATTGAGTTTCATTTTTACGACAGGTACTTTCCAAACACAATTCGGTAAGTTCACTCTAGCCACAAACGGTGTTCCACAATAAATGTAAACTAATTCTAATCCATATATTATTTACCAATCAATTACATTTGTGAACTTGCTCTTGCAGGTGTTAACTGTTTGGTTTTCATACGGACACCTCCACCCGTAGTATACACCGCTTTCGGGGAGGAACTTTTCCTTCCATGCCAAGCGACTGGGGCACCGAAAATCTCGTGAGTTTCAGAAAAACAGTGTATTTTTCTTACATCAATTCATGAATCGTTTTTTTCCAAGTCAGCGTCAATTTCATCAACGTGCGCATCACTCAACTGACCTAAATCTTTCAAATCTGAATATCTTTTTTCGTCAACATCATCAACACAATCATTATCAACATAATTCTGATATCTACATCTGATACAACCATACACATGCTAATTTGCATATCAAAGTGATTCAAGGTGATTCAAATTTGTAATGGTCTAAAAAGCATTTAGCTTAACAATAACCATAGGATGGAGTTATGAGGTATATACAATAAAAAGAAGAAGAACAGGGAAACTCATGTAGTGTAAATCGTATCAAAGTTTGGGTTGTCTCTCAAGTATTTGTCCAAATTAGCTTTAAAATATCCAGGTTTGCTGAGTGTGCAACAGTGGAGGGGAGGGTGTTCCATGTGAAACTTACATGTACAGCATACAAATATTTTCGACAGTTCAATCTTGAAGTGGGAATAAGCATTGTAAGTTCATGTTTCCGACTGGCACGGGGTGGCGTGCGTGTGAAAAGTTTGGACAAGTGATGATTAGGGACGTGCATAATGTTGTACAGCAGTATGAGTTCACCTCTAAGTCGACGACTGCGAAATTCGAAAAGATTGAGACACCTCAAACTTTCTTTATATGGTTTAGCAGCTAGTCCGGATACAAGCTTTGTGGTTCGGTGGTAAATACGCTGCAGAAGATTGATGTCTTTCTGAATCCGGGGTGACCGAGCCTGAACGGCGTACTCCAGATAAGTGTTCATGATGCGGGGTACCGACTGATTCGTGAATCTGCCGAAAATTCGTTTCAATAACGCCAAGACTTGTGACGCCTTTTTGTATACCGCTTTGCACTGTAGTGAAGTCTTCAGACTTGAACTAGTCCAAACACCCAAAACCTTCTCTTTAGTTGTCCAGACGAGTTGGTGGGACCCAAGAGTGTAGTTTTAATTCATGGTCTTTCGAATGTTTAACACGTTGCACTTTGGAAGTTGAAGGGTAGTTTGTTTCTCAGAGACCTATCGTGCAATGTGTTTAGATTCTTCTTCAAAATTTCACAGTCATCATTTGTACGTATGCTTCTCCAAAGCTTGATATTGTCTGCAACTAACATAACCTTACATTTAACACGCTCGGGAATGTCGTTTGCGTAGATCAAAAACAAAATCGGTCCGCGGACCGAACAGCGGGGCACTCTGCTCGTAATTTTAAATGGTTTCGATAAGGCGCCGTCGACTCTGACTTGGGCACTCCTGTCGCGTAAATAGTTTTCAAGCCGAACAAGAATTTTTCCTGTTATCCCGTGCAATTCAAGTTTCTGGATTAAAATACTATGATTGACGCGGTCGAAAGCCTTTGACATATAAGCTTCTATTTTGAATGAGTTATTATCGGCACGTAGTTCGACGGAGAAGCTACCGTCATCTATAGCCTTATGATAAATCGTTTCGTGGAACGAGATATCTTTCTCCATCCATGGTATACAGCTTGCACTGTATAATCGACAAATGGATGTGTGAATGTATTGCGTACATTTGACAATGAGTGCGGTTGGAAACGTCCGAAAATAGGTATTGGTAATCCGAGTAAGTTGCCTGCACTCTTATTGAGTTCCTCGCGCTGCATGCAGTTTTTCAAATTTCCGCACTCCCAGATACTAAGAACTTATTGCGGTTTAATCTACACAAGCCTATGACTGCGAAGTATGTATGAGAATCGGAAGGGTTTCCCAAATTGCAAAATTTTGCACTTGCGGAAGTTGAATGGCAGCTTGTTTTGAATTGACCATTTGTGCAGATTATCTAAGTCTGCTTGTAAAATTAGGCAATGCTCAACAGAGTTGACCTTCGTCCAAAGTTTTATATCGTCGGCGAGCAGAACAAGTTTACAACGTATCGGTTTCGATAAATTAAGAAAAGTATTGGTCTGAGGACTAAAACGTCTGGAAAACCGCTCTTATTTTCCCTTTGTGTTTCGACAGGTAACTTGCGAAACATGTTAGTAAACTTCCAGTGACACCAACATCATGCATCTTCTGAAGTAGTAAGGAGTCGTCATTTCGTTTGAAAGGTTTATATTTATCAAAGTAACAGGCATGTACGGAACTTCCTTCGTCAAGTGCATGCGTCCAGTCATGAGGAATTTAAACCTGCATGAATGTGATTTTCTAAATCCCTGTGGTGTCTGAGAAAGATTTTCATAGCTCTCGAGGTTCCTGATATGACATTCTCACAGCGAGCGATTAACACTATAGCAACCACTGAAAGGAGCGTCAGAGGTGACTAATTGGCCGGATCCGAACGACTCTATCTTTTGTAGAATGGTGCAATAACTCCGATTTTCCAGTCAGCTGATACGGTTCCCGTATTAAGTGTGTGTTTAGATAAATCACATATTGGGCCGCAATGCTTCAGCTCACGACTTCAGAAAAACCGGCTTTATTCCTTCTTGCCCCGGGGATTTGTTAACCTTTATTCTGCGTAAATGCTATCGCACATCCGTAGGAATAACATAGACATCACTTAGTTTTTCATACCTTTATTAATCCTGGCAAAGGAGTTGGCAGAGACACATCCTTTGAACGAAGTACTTACGCATAATATGTTACTAGGTCATCAGCTGTAGCCTTGACATTATGTTTCAATCCGTCCGCCGTCTAAATTGGACAAACTAACGGTTTAACCCGGTTGTATACGATCGTGTAGAGTATCATAGGATGTCTCTCCTTACGGTCTAGCATATTGCTTGTCTTCTTGTTTCGGAAAAATCGCGAATGATCCCACGATGTTCTAATAGAGAATCACAAATGACTCCTAGTCAAGCGCTCGAGGCGCATAAAAACGTTGTAGGAACCCTATGGTACAGTGACACCCGATGACGCCAAACATGCGTTATGTTAGGAATGGGGATGTGAGTACCACAATACATTGGTCTTTAATATGCGCCTCGAGCGCTTTGCCAAGTGTCACTTTGTGATTCTAGACTAGAATACGTTTGATCAAGTGATGCTGTATGTAGGTCATGCGTAATATCAGCTTTTGAGGGCGGCTGCTGACTTTGAAACAAAGTGTTCTCACGTTTCCGTTTGGAATATAGGCTGAGTTTTAGTATATTTGAAGGCGGAAACACTGATTTTCTTCATTAGTAAGATCGAGATGCCTTGCGTATAGCATAATGAGTGCTTCGCGATGGCCAAAGTAATCAACCCTTATGATGAGTTTGACGTAATTAGATGCCCTCCTGACGTTGCACACTGATTCGAAGAACCAAACGAGGATGCCACTTAGCCCCAGAGGAATATGATAATGCACCGAGTCGTCTGCTGTTGCTTCGGGTTTTAGAATCAAATCTAGGATTGGTGATTGGTTGGAGCCGCTCTGTCGAGTGAAAGAATTTACGTGGTTTGAAAGTGGAATGAGATAAATCCTCTCGCGGAATTTGTAATCAAGCGATTGCTGCAGGTGCAATCTTTTGTTGGAAAGCTGCAGAAGTTTTAAATCACCCATTATGAGTAGTTGTGTTCGGCTCGGATTTCCAGCGTTGCGCATTATTTCTAGCAACATTACGTTATGGTCATCAGATTAAGATGGTGAGCGTTAAATTACACCAAGTATTCATTTCATTCCCGATTCCATGCGCAAGTTGCACCACATGTTATCCTTTAGCTCAAACCGTGTATCAAAAACAGCTGTGCTGTAGAGAAGCTCGTGGTAATACACAGATACTCCACTACCTGTTCTTAAGCGGTCTCGACGAAGAAGGATCTTGTTGGGAATTGCCAGTTTGCAATCATCCACCTGATCATGGAACCACGTCTCGGTTTCAGCGACAACGTCACCAAAAATCTAATTGCGGAAATGAGTTAATTCAGCTATTTTGACCGCAAACACTGTGCATTTGTGTATAAACAGTTAATATTTGTTTTGATTTGTAGCGATGAATTATGGAAGGTGTCTGTTGGTTTAAACCCTGAGAACCGGACCGAGATAGGCGATAGATTGCCAGGTGTCGTTAAAATACAACAACAGCAACAAATAAGCGTCCTAATTCCGAATTAAAAATTCGACGCTGGAAGGGCATTCCAAAGGAAACAGACACGTACAGAATAAAAATATCAATGACAGCTGATACGGGAGTGGGGAATTTGTAGTTTCGCTGAGTGGTTGCGTGTATGTTGTGACTCATGGTATTCGAATAAATGTTTTAATGGATGATGTGGGGTATTTATAAAGCTTGCTACCATTTAGCCTGTGTAGGTAAATTACACATGTTCTCGTCGTAAACGTATGCTTTACCAACAGATCAAAGTAAATGCAGAACAACAAGCGTGCAAGAACACATATTTGTTTGACTACTTGGCGTTATTATTTAAAGAATAATGATGTGCGACCGTTGTAATAGACTGAGCCTTCCATGTCATAGTGAAAAGAAATAACGAGTTTCACAACTATTACAACACAGCCTATAAAATCAAGCAGTTTGAAAACCCCACTGCTGGCATTAAATCAATAAAAGAGTATATATTAACAGAAACTCCTTTACTTGACGTTGCATCAGGTAGAATATCAGGACAACGGTTGATCCTTCTCTATGGAAGCTACATTTTGATAATTATTGTAACCGTATCTGTACAAATTGCACAAAATTTGCCTACAGCATTTAGAACAGATTCCTTTGGTATTTTTGCGTCTGAACGATCACCCTTTTTCTTAAATAGCGAGATGAACTCGGTATCTGGCTTCTCTGTTGGAACACGCTCCACCTGCCAGCACTGAAGAAACACATGGCGAAGTGGCTGTAATAATTCTGATCTACAATACATAATAAGCTCATGTTTCAATGATTCAAGGATTCAAAGATATATGGTTAAAAAAAGTTGATAGTTACAACATCGCTGTATTACGGTATGAATGAAAATGTAAAAAATAAAATATTATAAAACGAATAGAGTATATCAAATGTAAGGCTCAGGAATGATGTTCTTTTGCATCTTAAGTCCAATTTCGCTTTAAACATTTCCCGGCAAGGAGATTCCACCACAAGTTGGGGTAGGTAATTCGGCGAAAAATGGCGCCGTCAATGAATACGGGAAATTGGGACGTAAATGGATAGGGTATATCAGCTTGTTACTATTCAATTTTAATGGTCTGAAAAACATATAGCTTTACATAAATCACAGAATAATATGGGAACTACGAATAATATAACAAGTAAAAATCGGATTTAGTTGCTTACTGAGCAGTTTCAGAATCAGCTAAAAATCCAAATGGCAAAAATTGTTTTCGATTGGTGGGATGACAAATGTAAATACATGGGGTCAAGATGTACAGTTTTCTTTGATGCACGGGTTAAGGGTCAAAAGGCATCAAGGCTTCTCTTGAAAATTGGCTGATTTGATGAGTTTACAACATACTCCGGTAGATTGTTCTAAGTAAAACAAACTCGCATGGCAAAAAATATAGTTTACAGTTGAGTCGAGAGTGAGGGATAGTTAGAATAATCGTGTGACTTCTTGACTTATGCGAGCTCTGTAGATTCAATAAACATTGTAGAGGGTGATTTGCGGTATTCAAAATATAGAAAATCAAAATCAAATCCCCCCGGAGACGACGACTTGGATAATCGAATAAATTCAGGGTTTTGATTCGCTCATTGTAGGGTTTCCGGATGAGTCCACCGGAAAGTGTGGTAGCTCGATGGTATATTCTTTGCAAAGTCGCAACATATTTTTAAGCCACGGCGACCATGCTTGAACTGCTTATTCCATCGTGAGTCTGATGCACGTATTAATAATGCAGGGAATTACCTGTTTTGAAAGCCTACTGAAAATTATCTTTAGGAGCGACAATTTATGTGATGTTTTGCAATAGACGGAGTTGCAGTGGCTCGAGATCCCAAGGGTGTTGCTTATCAACACACCGAAGTCCGTTTGTTCCTTGCTCTACGAGAGGCTGTGTACCAAGAAAACACTGCAACTCCATATATTTTCCAAGGTTTCACATGTGACACTTTCAGAAATTGTAAATTAGGCTTTCAGGTTATTTATATTTGATAACACTTTAACGATTAGCTGGACGTACTTGTTAGGTTCCGTAATAGATGCACGCAATTAGATAAGTTTGTGAATTGATAGCTTTTCCCGAAACCCTCTGGTGCCATGAAAACATTGGAATCTACCCACAATTTAATAACAATAACTACTCCATTAAATTCTTCAAACCGACGCTTCTACAAAGGAGTTCACATGGAATTTATCAAGAATAATTAATTTCATTTAAGTCTAATGTGTCATATTAGAGTAAATGCTTAACCCGAGTTGCGTATTAATACTTTACTCTGTTGTTCGAATTTCACGTCCCGGCTGGCATTTCAATTGATGTGTTAAGGTTCTATTCTTACAAAATCGCATAAAGCGTTTTCTACTTAGCAGATCGCCAATGTCCAAACTGCTGGTTATTTCCGATGTTATCTCGATGTGGTTCATGAATTCTTCTTCTCACTTCCAGTTACAATTGGTTCATAAACGGCACCGAAGTTGATTGGTTCCAATCAACCAACGTGAACTTACTAGGCAGAGAAGAAAATGCAACCGACTCAGTCCACCAATACCTCTTATGGTACACTAACCAATATCACACAAACGCCATTGGCCAATTCCAATGCAAAGCCTTCACGGACAACGAAGAAATACTCTCAGACGTGATTCTGGTCAAATATGCAGGTACGCGATGAATTTATTCAAAATGTTTATTCATACGAATATCCTATGGTGTTGTGCGCCTTTAAGCCGATATATCATGAATTCTCTAGAATCTTGAATGTATGAGTACCAAGTTTTTTGTTCGATAGCACAAAAGCAGCTAAGCAATACAAGAAACCCTTGATAATGTAAAGGAATTTGAATGCAATCGGTTAGAGTAGTTTTTGGGTAACGTTTCACTTCTGACACAGAAGCTTCCTCAGGCCAAGGGTGATAGTCAGGACAGGGAACATGATTAAGTAGCGGTCAACCCACCACCACTGATTTGACCTTACCGCTAAACAGCCTATATTACGCCTATAGTGTGTCACGTCTCGTGGGAATGATCATGGTCAGTAGTCTATTTTTCTCCTAGTGTGTATCCACGTCAAACTGATACATGTGAACACGGTCAAGGTCAGTTGACGAAACATATTCCAATCGAAAGCCTTGATAATTATTTGGTAGATTCTCAAGGCATGTGTTTACATCCCACACTCACATACATCGACCAGTTTAATGTTGATGATCAAACGTGTATCTCCGTTCATGAACGTGGGTTTAACCAGATCGACATGTGTATGTGCACGTGTGATTGTTCAGGTTTGTCGTGGCTGCCCTAGTCAACTATAAGTTTAAAATCAAAATTGGATTTATTTTCGAATGGTTTGCATAACCCGATATATTGCTATTCGATCATTGATGAGATATCACAGTTTGAATACATTAAAGGGCGTTGAACAAAGTTCTTACACAAAACAAAATCAAAATGTGATTCCTGATGAAGTGCTCAAAACGCATATAAACGACTTGAAGTCAGAACTCGAAATTGTTAACAATAGAAAAAGCAATCGACTTAGCGAAGACTCTGGGCACGAGGAGGTATTTGGAGTTAAAATGCATAACCTTATTATGGACAGTTACATCACATTGTTCATCATGTATTCATAGAGATTTGAATAAAAAAACCACATTCGATTCAGGAGGAATGAATCTGAGCAAGGCGTTCCAAATGAAAATAATTTAACCAAAAAAATTACGGCGAATATCCAATGGAGAATGTGAAATGATTAAATCCTTTTAATGTTTGTGTGTTTGAGTCAAATCCACACTTGGGAGTATGATTATAGTGTGATATTGGCAAATGCAGCAAGAACAGATTACCTTCGTTGCGTTGACATCGGTTAGTTTTGTGTTGCTCATCCATTCTGAACCTCCATCATTTCGGTCGTGTTAACTGTTCAACATATTTACTCACGATACACCTACCCTAGATTATCACGGCTCTCATGATTTATTACAGATGTACCGGAAGCTCCGAGTAACTCTCAGCTCAATTGCACAATACAAGAGAATAATGTGTTTTTCGCTGTGCTAACGTGGTTTGCACGTTACAGCATCGATGGGTTACTCACACACCAACTGGAAGAGGTACATGCTGTCGACGAACAGTTTTTGGCTCGCCAACACACTTCGGGCGAAGACTTCACGAAATGGCTTAACAGCTATGAGGAATTGTTATCCTTGCAGTTGCAGAATTCAATGGAGTGGACCGCAACGGTCGATCAAAATTACACATTATTACCAAGTGTTACGCCTGACGAAATACCAAAGTATTCCGCGAAAATAGCACTCAATCCACTTACGTGTTACAGGTTCAGGGTGCGTGCGAGGAATACATTTGGATATTCTTTACCGAATGAAATTGCGACAAATGGCTTGACAAATACCGAGAACGTATGCTGTACGAAAATACAAATACCACGCGTGGGTCCAAAGAATCCCAAACTCTACGGAACGAAGCCACGCAGTTTGGTAATTGAATGGGAGGTAGGTTAACAATTCAATCTTTAATAATTGCTTACAATTTTACACGCTGTTTAACCTTTCTTCTAATGTTACAATGCATGCGCATCCCAATATTACAGTTCATACCCGATGAGTGTAAACAGCATGAAACCGGTCGTGGGGTGTGTACGTGATGGTAATGCATGCAAATATGGATTTGTTAATACTCATTGATTTCATTCATCAACATATATGCGGAACAGGAGATTGAACAGATTCTTCATACCATCCGTATCCGAAATTGATACACAAGCTAAACTGGTTAATCTCATTCCATTATTACTGCTTATTGATTGGAAAAAAGAAAAAAATGTTTGTGAATGCACGTGTGAATTATCATAGTTCACTAATTCTATGAGACTTACAAATATTGTGTGTTGCTGTGAACTATGCTTGAAAGCTTCTCTGGAATGGTTGAAATCGATAAGTTGCCGCAAAATCCTGTTTCATCGTTTGCAAAGAATCTATTTGTTTATTTCAGCCAGTTCCAACTGCTCAGTACGGTGCACCGCATTTCTATTACACTGTTTTGATGACCTGCAAAAGTTGTGTCGACAATAAACCAATGGGGGAAATAAGGACACAATTACACAAACTCGTACTTGAGGACCACATTACAAACGAGGATAACCAAAAAATACCAATCGAAGAGTTTAAGGAATATGAAGTGAGTGTTTTTATGCGAGCGAGATGAATCGATTTTTTTAAGTCAGATAGCAATAAAGCTCATCCGGTTAATCTTTGTTTTCTCATATCATTATTGATTGATATATAGAAATCGCTCGATGTTAGTAGAAATAATCTCTTACATAACCATGAGAACGTCATAATTTGAAAACGGAAGAAAGAATTATATTGAATTTTGGTGAAACTGGCTAATCAAACGGTTACGCTTAGCCTATTATTAGTTACATAACGGCTTATGCCATGGTAAGCAACATTCGAGATGTTAATTTTGCTTGCAATTTTGAAGCCGTTTCTAATCC